>OX401418.1:2695773-2842167 GCA_947846245.1 Cerastoderma edule | reverse complement strand
CAACAAACTGGTCAAATGTCGTTATTGTTTGGTAATGGTATAAGAAGTCAATGCGACATGTCTCATTGAACAAACCCATCAAATTGCTCTATGTGGAAATTAAAACAGATGAAAAAGTCATCAAAATGACTAGAATACTGTTGACATCAGCGTTAAGTCCAAAACAAACCGAGCGACAGAATGAAATACTTTGAAACGTGTCGGGACTTTATGATAGTAAAATAGGGTAATTAGGGATTCAGTCTTTCAAGGCAATCTATTCTAAAGAAGTATGCAGGCGATGTTTCTGATTTTACCGCGTTAACCAGAATGTCGTTTGTTCGAGACCCCGTCCGATCAATATTTCTATATGGAGATAATCAAATAAGTCATTGTCCCTTTTCCTACAGTGTTTCATTGGGTAATTCTACTGATTATTATGTTTCTGATTGCTAACCCTTTACCCATAATCTGGCAAGACTGTTAGTGTATATGTTCATATCGGCACAGAGTAACTTCCCCCCAGAAACCCGACCCCCACACCCGACTCCACCCAAAGCATTGAAATCCTCCTTATGAATGGGCAATTTCTTTATCCACGCTGCTGCTTAAAATGGTATGCCGTGAAAGTCAGAGTAAGGGGATCAACAGCAAGTTTACTCATGGGGGAAAGATGGGCAAAGTTGCCTCCCTTTTTTCTTGTTATTGTTTGAATGCATGAATAAAGAGTTCACATTACTCATTACACAAGTCCTTTTCCACACACTGTTTTTAATGTATGCTAACTTGTTCATTGGATTGTCCCATTCATGACTTGGAAGACTGGAGTCTGAAGTTTGAGACCTGGCCAGTCAAACTTTTGTTTGTTTAACCCTTTACCAAAAATAGTTGAAAAAAAGTTTAGACAGTCCCTAACTGGAGGAGTTTCAGGCGCCATTTCTGAATGCGATGAATTTGAAAACTGATCTTCGGATAGGGGAGAAAACATTGTGGGAAAAGGAGAAATTGCTGGTGAAGAGCAATTTCTCATTTTCCCACAACGTTTTCCAAAGTCGCCTTCAACAAACTGGTCAAATGTCGTTATTGTTTGGTAATGGTATAAGAAGTCAATGCGACATGTCTCATTGGACAAACCCACCAAATTGCTCTACGTGGAAAATAAAACAGACGGAAAAGTCATCAAAATGACTGGAATACTGTTGACATCAGCGTTAAGTCCAAAACAAACCGAGCGACAGAATAAAATACTTTGAAGCGTGTCGGTACTTTATGATAGTAAAATAGGGTAATTAGGGATTCAGTCTTTCAAGGCAATCTATTCTAAAGAAGTATGCAGACAACGTTTCTGATTTTACCACGTTAACCAGAGTGTCGTTTGTTTGAGACCCCGTCCGATCAATATTTCTATATGGAGATAATCAAATAAGTCATTGTCCCTTTTCCTACAGTGTTTCATTGAGTAATTCTACTGATTATGTTTCTGATTGCTAACCCTTTACCCGTAATCTGGCAAGACTGTTATTGTATATGTTAGTGACTTCCCCCCAAAAACCAGACCCCCACACCCGACCCCCGTCCAAAGCGTAGAAATGCTCCTTTTGAGCGGGCAATTTCTTTATGCACGCTGCTGCTTAAAATAGTATGCCGTGAAAGTCAGAGTAAGGGAATCAACAGCAAGTTTACTCATGGGGGAAAGATGGGCAAAGTTTTCTCCCTTTTTTCTTTGTTATTGTTTGACATACATGTACAAAGAGTTCATATTACTCATTACACAAGTCCTTTTCCACACACTGTTTTCAATGTATGCTAACTTGTTCATTTGATTGTCCCATTCATGACTTGGAAGACTGGAGTCTGAAGTTTGAGACCTGGCCAGATCGAACTTTTGTTTGTTTAACCCTTTACCAAAAATAGTTGAAAAAAAGTGTAGACAGTCCATATATAACTGGAGGAGTTTCAGACGCCATTTCTGAATGCGATGAATTTGAAAACTGATCTTCGGATAGAGGAGAAAACATTGTGGGAAAAGGAGGAATTGCTGGTGAAGGGCAATTTCTCATTTTCCCACAACGTTTTCCAAAGTCGCCTCCAACAAACTGGTCAAAGGTCGTTATTGTTTGGTAATGGTATAAGAAGTCAATGCGACATGTCTCATTTGACAAACCCACCAAATTGCTCTACGTGGAAAATAAAACGGATGGAAAAGTCATCAAAATGACTAGAATACTGTTGACATCAGCGTTAAGTCCCAAACAAACTTAGCGACAGAATAAAATACTTTGAAACGTATCGGTACTTTATGATAGTAAAATAGGGTAATTAGGGATTCAGTCTTTCAAGGCAATCTATTCTAAAGAAGTATGCAGCCGATGTTTCTGATTTTCCCACGTTAACCAGAATGTCGTTTGTTCGAGACCCCGTCCGATCAATATTTCCATATGGAGATAATCAAATAAGTCATTGTCCCTTTTCCTACAGTGTTTCATTGAGTAATTCTACTGATTATGTTTACTGATTGCTAACCCTTTACCCATAATCTGGCAAGACTGTTATTGTATATGTTCATATCCGCACAGAGTGACTTCCCCCCAAAAAAACAGACCCCCACACCCGACCCCCGTCCAAAGCGTAGAAATGCTCCTTGTGAACGGGCAATTTCTTCATCCACGCTGCTGCTTAAAATAGTATGCCGTGAAAGTCAGAGTAAGGGGGATCAACAGCAAGTTTACTCATGGGGGAAAGATGGGCAAAGTTGCCTCCCTTTTTCTTTGTTATTGTTTGACATACATGTACACAGAGTTCACATTACTCATTACACAAGTCCTTTTCCACACACTGTTTTCAATGTATGCTAACTTGTTCATTGGATTGGCCAATTCATGACTTGGAAGACTGGAGTCTGAAGTTTGAGACCTGGCCAGATCAAACTTTTGTTTGTTTAACCCTTTACCAAAAATAGTTGAAAAATAGTTTAGACAGTCCCTATATAACTGGAGGAGTTTCAGACGCCATTTCTGAATGCGGTGAATTTGAAAACTGATCTTCGGATAGAGGAGAAAACATTGTGGGAAAAGGAGGAATTGCTGGTGAATAGCAATTTCTCATTTTCCCCACAACGTTTTCCAAAGTCGCCTCCAACAAACTGGTCAAATGTCGTTATTGTTTGGTAACGGTATAAGAAGTCAATGCGACATGTCTCATTGGACAAACCCATCAAATTGCTCTACGTGGAAAATAAAACAGATGAAAAAGTCATCAAAATGACTAGAATACTGTTGACATCAGCGTTAAGTCCCAAACAAACCGAGCGACAGAATATAATACTTTGAAACGTATCGGTACTCTATGATAGTAAAATATGGTAATTAGGGATTCAGTCTTTCAAGGCAATCTATTCTAAAGAAGTATGCAGACGATGTTTCTGATTTTACCACGTTAACCAGAATGTCGTTTGTTCGAGACCCCGTCCGATCAATATTTCTATATGGAGATAATCAAATAAGTCATTGTCCCTTTTCCTACAGCGTTTCATTGAGTAATTCTACTGATTATGTTTCTGATTGTTAAATCTTTACCCATAATCTGGCAAGACTGTTATTGTATATGTTCATATCCGCACAGAGTGACTTCCCCCCAAAAACCAGACCCCCCACACCCGACCCCCGTCCAAAGCGTAGAAATGCTCCTTGTGAGCGGGCAATTTCTCTATGCACGCTGCTGCTTAAAATAGTATGCCGTGAAAGTCAGAGTAAGGGGATCAACAGCAAGTTTACTCATGGGAGAAAGATGGGCATGGTTGTCTCCCTTTTTTCTTTGTTATTGTTTGACATACATGTATAGAGAGTTCACATTACTCATTACACAAGTCCTTTTCCACACACTGTTTTCAATGTATGCTAGCTTGTTCATTGGATTGTCCCATTCATGACTTGGAAGACTGGAGTCTGAAGTTTGAGACCTGGCCAGATCAAACTTTTGTTTGTTTAACCCTTTACCAAAAATAGTTGAAAAAAAGTTTAGACAGTCCCTAACTGGAGGAGTTTCAGACACCATTTCTGAATGCGATGAATTTGTAAACTGATCTTCGGATAGAGGAGAAAACATTGTGGGAAAAGGAGAAATTGCTGGTGAAGAGCAATTTCTCATTTTCCCACAACGTTTTCAAAAGTAGCCTCCAACAAACTGGTCAAATGTCGTTATTGTTTGGTAATGGTATAAGAAGTCAATGCGACATATCTCATTGGACAAACCCATCAAATTGCTCTACGTGGAAAATAAAACAGATGAAAAAGTCATCAAAATGGCTAGAATACTGTTGACATCAGCGTTAAGTCCCAAACAAACCGAGCGACAGAATAAAATACTTTGAAACGTATCGGTACTTTATGATAGTAAAATATGGTAGTGAGGGATTCAGTCTTTCAAGGCAATCTATTCTAAAGAAGTATGCAGACGACGTTTCTGATTTTACCACGTTACCCAGAATGTCGTTTGTTCGAGAACCCGTCCGATCAATATTTCTATATGGAGATAATCAAATAAGTCATTTTCCCTTTTCCTACAGTGTTTCATTGAGTAATTCTACTGATTATGTTTCTGATTGCTAACCCTTTACCCATAATCTGGTAAGACTGTTATTGTATATGTTCATATCCGCACAGAGTGACTTCCCCCCAAACACCAGACCCCCACACCCGACCCCCGTCCAAAGCGTAGAAATGCTCCTTGTGAACGGGCAATTTCTTTATGCACGCTGCTGCTTAAAATAGTATGCCGTGAAAGTCAGAGTAAGGGGATCAACAGCAAGTTTACTCATGGGGGAAAGATGGGCAAAAGTTGCCTCCCTTTTTTCTTTGTTATTGTTTGACATACATGTACAAAGAGTTTACATTACTCATTACACAAGTCCTTTTCCACACACTGTTTTCAATGTATGCTAACTTGTTCATTGGGTTGTGCCATTCATGACTTGGAAGACTGGAGTCTGAAGTTTGAGACCTGGCCAGATCAAACTTTTGTTTGTTTAACCCTTTACCAAAATAGTTGAAAAAAAGTGTAGACAGTCCCTATATAACTGGAGGAGTTTCAGACGCCATTTCTGAATGCGATGAATTTGAAAACTGATCTTCGGATAGAGGAGAAAACATTGTGGAAAAGGAGAAATTGCTGGTGAAGAGCAATTTCTCATTTTCCCCACAACGTTTTCCAAAGTCGCCTCCAACAAACTGGTCAAATGTCGTTATTGTTTGGTAATGGTATAAGAAGTCAATGCGACATGTCTCATTGGACAAACCCATCAAAATTGCTATACGTGGCAAATGAAACGGATGAAAAAGTCATCAAAATGACTAGAATACTGTTGACATCAGCGTTAAGTCCCAAACAAACCGAGCGACAGAATAAAATGCTTTGAAACGTATCGGTACTTTATGATAGTAAAATAGGGTAATTAGGGATTCAGTCTTTCAAGGCAATCCTTTCTAAAGAAGTATGCAGACGATGTTTCTGATTTTACCACGTTAACCAGAATGTCGTTTGTTCGAGACCCCGTCAGATCAATATTTCTATATGGAGATAATCAAATAAGTCATTGTCCCTTTTCCTACAGTGTTTCATTGAGTAATTCTACTGATTATGTTTCTGATTGCTAACCCTTTACCCATAATCTGGCAAGACTGTTATTGTATATGTTCATATCGGCACAGAGTGACTTCCCCCAAAATACCAGACCCCCACACCCGACCCCCGTCCAAAGCGTAGAAATGCTCCTTGTGAACGGGCAATTTCTTTATCCACGCTGCTGCATAGAATAGTATGCCGTGAAAATCAGATTACGGGGATCAACAGCAAGTTTACTCATGGGGGAAAGATGGGCAAAGTTGTCTCCCTTTTTTTTTGTTATTGTTTGAATACATGTATAAAGAGTTCACATTACTCATTACACAAGTCCTTTTCCACACACTGTTTTCAATGTATGCTAACTTGTTCATTGGATTGTCCCATTCATAAGTTTGACTTGGAAGATTGGAGTCTGAAGTTTGAGACCTGGCCAGATCAAACTTTTGTTTGTTTAACCCTTTACCAAAAATAGTTGAAAAAAAGGTTAGACAGTCCCTATATAACTGGAGGAGTTTCAGACGCCATTTCTGAATGCGATGAATTTGAAAACGGATCTTCGGATAGAGGGGAAAACATTGTGGGAAAAGGAGAAATTGCTGGTGAAGAGCAATTTCTCATTTTTCCCACAACGTTTTTCCAAAGTCGCCTCCAACAAACTGGTCAAATGTCGTTATTGTTTGGTAATGGTATAAGAAGTCAATGCGACATGTCTCATTGGACAAACCCACCAAATTGCTCTACGTGGAAAATAAAACAGATGAAAAAGTCATCAAAATGACTAGAATACTGTTGACATCAGCGTTAAGTCCCAAACAAACCGAGCGACAGAATAAAATACTTTGAAACGTATCGGTACTTTATGATAGTAAAATAGGGTAATTAGGGATTCAGTCTTTCAAGGCAATCTATTCTAAAGAAGTATGCAGACGTTGTTTCTGATTTTACCACGTTAACCAGAATGTCGTTTGTTCGAGACCCCGTCCGATCAATATTTCTATATGGAGATAATCAAATAAGTCATTGTCCATTTTCCTACATTGTTTCATTGAGTAATTCTACTGATTATGTTTCTGATTGCTAACCCTTTACCCATAATCTGGCAAGACTGTTATTGTATATGTTCATATCCGCACAGGGTGACTTCCCCCAAAAAACCAGACCCCCACACCCGACCCCCGTCCAAAGCGTAGAAATGCTCCTTGTGAACGGGCAATTTCTTTATCCACGCTGCTGCTTAGAATAGTATGCCGTGAAAGTCAGAGTACGGGGATCAACAGCAAGTTTACTCATGGGGGAAAGATGGGCAAAGTTGTCTCCCTTTTTTCTTTGTTATTGTTTGAATACATGTATAAAGAGTTCACATTACTCATTACACAAGTCCTTTTGCACACACTGTATTCAATGTATGCTAACTTGTTCATTGGATTGTCCCATTCATAAGTTTGACTTGGAAGACTGGAGTCTGAAGTTTGAGACCTGGCCAGATCAAACTTTTGTTTGTTAAACCCTTTACAAAAAATAGTTGAAAAAAGGTTTAGACAGTCCCTCAGTGGAGGAGTTTCAGACGCCATTTCTGAATGCGATGAATTTGAAAACTGATCTTCGGATAGGGGAAAAAACATTGTGGGAAAAGGAGAAATTGCTGGTGAAGAGCAATTTCTCATTTTCCCACAACGTTTTCCAAAGTCGCCTCCAACAAACTGGTCAAATGTCGTTATTGTTTGGTAATGGTATAAGAAGTCAATGCGACATGTCTCATTGGACAAACCCACCAAATTGCTCTACAAAATAAAATGAAACATCAAAATGACTAGAATACTGTTGACATCAGCGTTAAGTCCCAAACAAACCGAGCGACAGAATAAAATACTTTGAAACCTATCGGTACTTTATGATAGTAAAATAGGGTAATTAGGGACATAGGCGTAGGAGCTGGGGGGCCAGGGGGCCCGGCCCCCCCAATATCCAGACTGGAGGGGCCAGAGTATACTTTGGACCCCCCCCCCAATAGTCACAATGGCAAATGAAGATATTTGAAAAGAAAAATGAAAGAAACGAAATTCAACAGCAGAATAAAGATAAATGTGTATTTTTGTGCTTTATCCAATACCACTTCGCCTTTTGTTACGAACAATATAACCAAAATATTTTTGATGTCATCATCCCAAATGGCAATCTGAACACATCGGGTTTTTCCAATGAAAACTCAGCTCACAAAAATACCCGGGAAGTCTTGATTGACAAAAACCGTGGTGTAAAACGTGTTCTAAGGAGTCACAGACTCAATTTTGTCTTCATTTGTTAGCTAAAGCTTGAACAATAATTTAATTCTTTGTCATATATAATGTATGAATCCATAGCTGTGACAGCCTGGTCGCTGCTACTTTTTGTTTAGATCAATACATTTGATAACCGCGTTAGGTCGAGACCTGGCATATCCTTTTTTTCCTTTTTTTTTATTAAAGATACACATTTTCATACGCTTTCTTTTAATTCTTATTATGTTATTGAATTTGTAAATGCATGAATAGTCATGAAAAAATTTAGGAACATTTATTCTTAGACCGTTCCTCATCTGAAGTTGGCCCCCCCCCCAATGTTGAAAACGCTCCTACGCCTATGGAATCACCCATAAAAGCCGGCTTCCACAGCGAGACTGTAGAAGTAGTATTTATACATAAACCTTATTACCGTCACAAAAGGTTATAGCAGCAGATCTTGTAGTCCACTATTTGAATCCTATAAGACACAGTTTCTATAAATCGTATCAAATAAAAGGCCGATTATACAGTGCGTACAGTTTAAAACATATAGTGGACGATTAAAAGTATATAATCATTGTGTACAATCAGAGCGTGAAGCAGGGAATACTGTCTTATACATCGCATTATGTGGGAATTTGTGATCAGAGCGTGAAGCAGAGAATACTGTCTTATACACCCCATTATGTGGGAATTTGTGACTAGACCTAATCTAACGCAACAGCAGACGAGAACAAATAACATGATAAAACACATTCTCTTGTTTACTTACGGTCGAAACCATTGTCACAACAAAATAGATTGCTCATAAGCAGTTGTTTTTTAACCTTTAAGTTAGGTTTACGCATATTCATTGTGCATCGACTGTGAAAGAAGACATTGCTCGTAACGAGCAATTTCTTCTTTTCCCAAAATGTTTATTGCCCTATAAGATGATTAATTTCCAAATTCATCACATTTTGAAATGTCGTCTGCCAACTCTTGTAATTTGGGACAGTCGAAAGTTTAGCGTTTGGTAAAGGGTTAATAACAAGGATATACGACTGAAAATCACACGCCACCTTAGGCTATAAATAAGTCCTACCGCTTGTCATACGAGCAATCGATCATCACTCTCTTGAAGACATTTAGTTTCCCCATAATCGACAGCCTTATTACACCTTGGCGCATGCGATTGCACATGTCCGTTCTGCAGACGACTCCGACGGGATTCAGCATTGTAATAGAGGCTTTTCACATTCCAGTGCGCATGCGCACAAGAAATGTATTTCGGTAAAGGCGTTGGCTGAGAACGAGATAAAGCTTAAAACTTTAACTTTGTAAATTTTCATTCAGAGAAAACTTATTTATAATTTTATTTTCATTTTCTTTTCATTTATGTACACGGCTCAGTCTCTGGCTTTATAGAACATGTTCCCTGGGTAACGAACCTACCAGTACTAGGCTAGGGAATGTGTCGTGTAGAAGTACACCCCTTCTAGTGTAAGTATGTATGTTTGGAATTTGTAAGTTTACGTTTGAATAAAGAAATTGTTTTCGTTACTTGGAATAGGTCTTGTAAAACGACACCCCTTCTAGTGTTAGTAGGTCGGTGAATAATAGGTCGCTATCTGGATTCGAACCCGGTTTTCTGGTCTCTGCTTCTCGACGCTAACCACTACGCCACCACAGGTTCCTCTGTTTCAAAAAGGCAATAGCATGTTTCCGACGTACACTATTTCATGAGAAATAAGGGTCTGTGTGATTGCAAGTTCTCTACTTTCTCCTACTCTCTCAGCCACGTTAAAAGATTGTTCGAATCCCGTGAGTAGCGGGATCTGCCTGGCAATCCTTCATTAATCCACATTGGGCGCGAGTACTGGTTATGTATCCAGGAAGCAGAACCGAGAGTGATTTATCTAAGTTGTAAGAACATGTTTTACAATCTATGTAAAATAAATTAGATTTTACTAATCAAAGGATTATTTGCTTGTGGGTGTTGTTGTTCGAAAATAATAAAAAAAAACGGGAAGGCATGACCCAAAGAATGTGTCTAATGATTGAAAAATATTTACAAGCCTTGCCCTTCAATTCGGATATCTCATATAACGTTACGACTGTCAACCTAAAGGGCATTGTCGATATACCTTCGACTTTACTGAACCATATCGCTTATATAAATATACAACGAGAAAACATGGCGAAATGTGTTATGTGTTTTTTGGTACAAGTTTTCAGTTGTCACACACGCATCCTGATCGCATTTGTTAATCATAATACCGAACTAGTGGTCATTTCCACAACGAGGCAGCCTCACTCTGAAAAGGTGTGTGCGTGTGACCTGGTTTGAACAGAACGGAATAGGATGGTATTGCTGCATTGACTGGTTCACGAAGTTTTATATGTAAACACTATAGGTGGATGTGGTTGGGCGATTTTACTGAGTGGATTTGTTTGGGGGGTTTTAACACAAAAGGTAAACGTTAAAGCTTGTGTATGTTTTGAATCGTTCGATGATACATGTATACCTTCCGATGATTAGTGGTATGTGGTGGAGGGAAAACTAACTTATTATTAATCCTCATACGTTTTTTTTATCGGTCCAAATAGCGAGCAACAGCAGACGAAATTAATAGTTAAAAGAAAATTGATATCCTTTTTTTTACAAATGAAACTAGGTACAAATGAGTATGATGGATTGGTATATTGCTCATCATTTGCAAATGTCTTCAAAATACACTGTGGCACAATCATAAATTGCTCATCATTTGCAAACATCTTTAGAAATCACTGTGCTACAAGGATAGATTGCTCTTCATTTGCAAAGATCTTTGAAAATATTGTTTCACACGGATGCATTGCCCATCGTTTGCAAATATCTTTTGAAAATATTGTGGCACAATGATGAATCGCTCATCAATTGCAAACATCTTTCGAAAACATTGTGACACAAGGATAAGTTGCTCATCATGAGCAATTCATCCTTGTGTCACAATGTTGTCTAAAGATTACTGCAGCACATACGGTAAGGTGAGACATTAGGATTTGTGTCTGTTTCAAATTGAAAACAATAGCAGAAGACGTTTCCTAAATACACATGATTGTATTTCATATTCGATAGTTCGTTTAACCCTTTACCAAACGACAACTTTTCGACTGTTTAAAATTGAAAGAATTTGAAGACTAAAATACACATCATTGTATTTCAAATTCGATAGTTCGTTAAACCCTTTACCAAACACCAAATTTCGACTGTTTCAAATTGAAAGAATTTGAAGACTAAAATACACATCATTGTATTTCAAATTCGATAGTTCGTTTAACCCTTTACCAAACACCAAATTTCGACTGTTTCAAATTGAAAGAGTTTGAAGACGACATTTCAAAATGTAATGAAATTTTAAAATGATCTTCTGATAGGGCAGAAAACATTGTTGGAAAACGAAACATTACTAGTCACGAGCAGTTTCTCCTTTTTCCACAGTGTTTTCCAAAGTAGTCTGCAACAAAGTGGTTAAAAGTCGATGTTGTTTGGTAATGGGTTAAATCATTGTGAGAAAAGGAGAATTTGTCCGCAACGAACATATCTTTATTCTATCGAAGTGGTTTGTTGGGACTTCTGTTGAAGGAGTATCGTATAAGACATGTAAGAAATTTATGAGTGATAAATTAAACGTGATAATTTGCTAATTGAACCTATAATACATATTACGCAACATAGGTTAATACATGTAGTCGAATTATAACCTTCGGCAAAAGGGTCTGGCTCACAACATATAAACGGCCTTTTCCCCTTTGTAACTGCATTACTAGAGTCTTCTTAACCCTTATTGTGCTGGAACCGACTTCATGCTTATGCAAACAGGTTAGATCCAGTCCTGCCGCCAAGTAAATTGGCGGCTGGCCTGTGATCTTACATGTTTGCTACTCTTCGTATCGTTCCTAACCACAATAAAGCAGATATCTAAGGTTTTGGAAAGCAGACAGCACATTTTCTTTTTAAATTACCAAGCATTCTAAGGGTGAACCGTTCGTTTCGTTAATACACATCATTTGCTTAAAAAATCGTGTATTGTGAAAAAAGGAGAGTTTGATTGCATCTAGCAAATCGTCCTTTTGTCATAACGGTTTCATCGTTTATCATTTATTGATACCCTAATTCCTGGGATACATCTGATTATTTGGGATCGAAGTCGTCTGCTGCGATTTGAAATCACTCTCATGTCAAATTAAACATAAATGATATACAGACTTGCGGTTAATGAAAACTTTGTGAACGTGTAATGCATGCCTTGTCAAACATTGTATCGCTTTTTCATTTTTGTTTGTTTTATTTCATTTGTCCACCAATTTGATGATACGTTTTTACAACGATAAAAATTAAAGATGTGTTTATGTACAATACAATACAATTCAATATAATACAATACAATACAATTCAATACAATTCAATACAATACAATATCTTTATTGCATTAAACAAATATACATTGTTTATAGCGAAATATTATATTTCAACAAAAAACACATTTCATTATTTTATTTACAGAAGAGCAATTAAAATTCATGTTTGTATGTCCCACAAACACCCTTCATCTACTTTATATATATTGTGAAGAGAACGTCATTTAATGAACAATGACTGCTATTTTTAGCTTAAATGAACTGGACACCCTAAACTAAATCATTTGGCTGTGAGAAAAAAGATGTTTAATGAGTCGGCAGTTTATTGTGTAAGGCTGGAGGGCAATTATATTCGCCACAATGGTATTATTGAAGAGCCCCTTCTCTTTTCAGTGATAATGTGACTTTTTCTGATATGGGCAATACAATTTTCCTACATGCAATTAAACCAGGCTTAATCCAACTTATCGAATCGAAATATTGCTTTACACAGTCCCATTATACATTAGTCATACTATCGCTGTGTTTTCTATTTGCATATAATTTACCAAATGACAATACAATACGTTAATTACGTTAAACATAATTTGGAAAAATCAGTTTGAACACAGTTTCCGAAAAAAAGATAAATCTATCAGGAAACCATAGTTACAAAAGTAGAAATTGCTCACATCGAGCAATTTCTACTTTTGTAAAAATTGTTTCCACCCTTTTAACATACACAATGCGGTTCATTTGTTTTGTTTTAAATTCACTTTTGCAGCTTTTATTTCTGATAATTCGCAAAATTCAAAATAAGAGGACAGGCTCAATCCTATCCTGTAGTGAAATGCAGTAGTTAATGGGAAAGATACACCAATAAAACAATTGAGCATAAAAAAGCTTGAGTTGACAACGTTTATCTATCTTCTTATTTTAGAAAATAAGGGGTAATTCGTTTTTCCCGGAGGTAACAGACGACCTTTTTCTAAATTTCGTCTGACTTTCTGACTGCGTTTACATTAATCAAAACATGCATGTAAAGCATGCGTATGTTGACATGTATGCATGTTATTACAAACTACTAATAAACCACGCTAAATTGCCGGGTTGTTTACATATTATCAAACATAAACGAAGACTCTACATAAACCACGCTAAATTGCCGGGTTGTTTACATATTATCAAACATAAACGAAGACTCTACATACAGATTTTAGTCCTTATTCTTTTGCAAAATTATAGGAACATAATCTCTATAGTGAAAAAACTGCGAAAGTATTGCATTAATATATCAATACATGATTTCCAAAAACCACATGTTTTGATACTCATTTTGTAAACAGTTCGCCCAACAGTTATGGTACACCTGTAAACGTATTGCCTTAAATATCCTTGTTCACAGAGGAGATATTTTGAAGGCCAAACAAAATATCTTGTAGACAATACAGTTTTTGTAATGTTGATCGATATACACTTGAAATGAGCCATGGAACGCATACTTAGTTTAGGGAGCATCAATGTTTCTAAGTATGCGCAGTTAAATGCGCTATATCTCAAAAGCGATGACACGATTTTGGGTTAAAATACATAATCAATGTTAAACTCTCAAAATAATAAGAAAACCCCATAAACGATATGGGCCACGTCACGCGAAAAGGGGCACTCGGACATAGAAAACAGTGTAGCCCCAGACCAGCCGCCACGTCAGTGACGTGGCGGCTGGTCTGGGGCTACACTGTTTGCCATCTTAGAGGACATCCAGTTATACCTTTAAATAAATACAAATGATAACTGTCGTGACAAGATGCTGGAATAATAGCGCTAAGAAAGAGCTGAGTCAGTGGTATCTATTTATGTCAGAGTGCCCCTTTTCGCGTGACGCGGCCCATATAGTTTTGTTTCCAGTGTCTATCCTTCAATGCGAGTCATATAACAGTACACCTGTACCCTATTCTATAAACGTTGGTTAACTTTACCCACGGTTAACTGCTAACCCTGGCTTCAATCTGGTTAACCCATTTGTATAACAGTATTCAACCAAGTGATTAGATTACCAAACTGGTTGGAGTTAACCACAAGTACTTTTAACCAATATATCCCATAATGCAACAAAATAACTCAATTTCTGTTGGAAATATTTCACCGCTTCACTTCTTAAAAGTAGTTTAATTCCTTGAATAAGAATTTACCAACCAAAAAGAAAGTATAACTGCCTATGAAACAATGATAAGTTGCACTCTGTAAGAAATCTAGCTTGTGGGGAGCGTATATCCAAAATAAATTGAGATCTCAAGTGTCGGAATAAGTGTACAAATTCAAAGAAATTGGTTTTCAACTTCCTTTCTGCCACACTATCGGGCATAATCTGATTTGACGTCCCTTGAATACAGCGCTAGTTTTTGTTGAAGAATCGTTTCGAAATTAGATGAAGGAACATGAAAAGCTCGACAGTTGTATCATTTCTTATATCAAATTACAAACTGAATACATGGATTCGTCTTAATTTGTGTTTTGAGATATCTAGAGAGATATTTCGTCTAGTTTTCGTTTTTGTAAATCCTTATAAGCTCACTTGGTATCGTGTCCGACTTGGTATACAGGAATCCCGGGTTCGAGACCAGGGTACCGCTTAGTAAGCAACTTAAGGACAATCTTTATGTAAGTCGAAACTGATAAACATGGATATCCTTTTAAATGAAGCGACAACTTGGTGGGCGACTGTGGTGCATTGGTAAAGCGTCGGCCTTTTGTTCCGAGGGGCCCGGGTCCGAATCCCCGTTAGGCCAGGTGGATATCACCAGGACTAACCCACGAATCGCGAGTACTGGTTTAGTATCCAGGAAGCAAGCAATAAAGCTTCGAATTCCCGTCGAGTAAAAGCCTGGATTAGTATCTTCGATGTAGCAATCCAGATCCAGATATGAATGTACAATATTGTAATGTGACATGTCATTGGAAGCGTCTCTCCGAGACGCTTACAATGATGTGTCACAGTACAATATTGATAAACGCAATATTCAAATAAGAGGGGATGTTGTTTTGAACTTATAAAGATTTTTAGCGCAAACTGTTTAGTAAAACGTTACCCTGGCTCGTATGATAAAGACAATGCGACATGATTAATTCGCCTCTTATCACTGCTCTATACTGTAAATATGAAATAGTAATCAGTGGTTTCGAAATATATTATTCAGTTGTAATGATGAAACACCTGGGACTTGGAAAGGTGTATAACTGTCGAAATATTACTGAAACTATGTTTAAAGCGGTGTAAAAACCCAATTTCCACGAAACAATATGCCAATGGTTCTTAACCATATGTATGAATAAATTCCTTCATCTAAAGTTAAAATAATGGGTAAAAGTTTGCATGCGGAAGTTGTAAACTAAACCGGCTTTGCTGCAGGGCAACTGTTTAGAGATGTGGATAAATCAGACAGCTTTCATGAGAAATGTTGGTTAGGTTATGTGAAGTGATTGACACAGTCTCAACAATTTCTCGGTTTTATATCGGCGTTCATAGCGATTTACGAGTACATGTACTAGGATAGATAGATTGTTACATTTATGTAAGCTTATACAGCTTCTAATAAAAAAATTAATCATTTAAAGATATATCAGAACAGAGCATTCTTTTAATTAGACTTGTACAAAAGACATCATCTACAACATATGTAAAGTACAAATTGGTGTCAACGTGACCTTCTATTTGAAATATAACATTTCTACGTTATTCTTACGTTCCAAACAGGTCATCGGCTTTTGTAAGCTCTTATTCCTTTATCCAATTTCTTACGTTTTTATTTCATCCTACATATTTATTTACTTGTACAATGCTAGATAGATCTAGTTGCATTTACGTAAGCTTATACAGCTTCAAATAAAATATATACGTATAAATATATTTGACAGATGATATTTCACAATAAACATTTCGTTTTGCCTTCTAGAAGAAAGTCATTGTTTATAATTGTAATAGTTACATTATTCTTTTTGTAGTTTTCGTTGGGTCATATTGACACAGTTTTGTCTCATTTGGAAAAGCACACTTTATACAGTCATCTTGTCTAAGGACTATCCCATGAAACCAACCGTGTCGTTGGGGCTCGAAGCACGAACAGTTGGGCAACAAGTCTAATACTATGATCAAGCACCACGCATGTTTACAGTATACAATCTCTTGGTTCATCTTTATGATTTACACAGACTCTATGCATCTTTGTGGTTAAACCAGCATTTCGCTAGACCTTGTTGAACGAAGAACTCTTACGATATTGGCATACATAAGTTTTGTAACTCACAATGTCATAAATAGTCTTTTTAAATCACAAGGTCATATATAGTCTTTTTATATCACAATGTCATATATAGCCTCTTTAAGTCAGGTAATATGTAGTCTTTTAAATCACAATGTCATATATAGTCTTTTTAAATAACAATGTCATATATAGTCTTTTTAAATCACAAGGTCATATATAGTCTTTTTAAATCACAAGGTCATATAAAGTCTTTTTAAATCACAAGGTCATATAAAGTCTTTTTAAATCACAAGGTCATATATAGTCTTTTTAAATCACAAGGTCATATATAGTCTTTTTAAATCACAAGGTCATATATAGCCTTTTTAAGTCAGGAAATATAAAGTCTTTTTAAATCACAAGGTCATACATAGTCTTTTCAAATCACAAGGTCATATATAGTCTTTTTAAATAACAAGGTCATATATTGTCTTTGTAATTCGCAATGTCATATATAGTCTTTTTAAATCACAATTTCATATATAGTCTTTTTAAATAACAAGCTCATATATAGTCTATTTAATTCACAAGGTCATACATAGTCTTTGTAAATCACAAGGTAATATATAGTCTTTTTAAATCACAAGGTCATATATAGCCTTTTTAAATCACAAGGTCATACATAGTCTTTTTAAACCACAAAGTCATACATAGTCTTTTTAAATAACAAGGTTTTATATAGTCTTATTAAATCAGAAGGTCATACAAAGTCTTTTTAAATCACAAGGTCATACAAAGTCTTTTTAAATCACAATGTCATATATAGCCTTTTTAAATCACAAGGTCATATATAGTCTTTTTAAATCACAATGTCATATATAGTCTTATTAAATCACAAGGTCATATAGAGTCTTTTTAAATCACAATGTCATACATAGACTTTTTAAATCACATTGTCATATATAGCCTTATTAAATCACAAGGTCATATATAGTCTTATTAAATCAAAATGTCATATATAGTCTTTTTAAATCACAATGTCATATATAGTCTTTTTAAATCACAAGGTCATACATAGTCTTTTTAAATCACAATGTCATATATAGCATTTTTAAATCACAAGGTCATATAGAGTCTTTTTAAATCACAATGTCATACATAGACTTTTTAAATCACATTGTCATATATAGCCTTATTAAATCACAAGGTCATATATAGTCTTATTAAATCAAAATGTCATATATAGTCTTTTTAAATCACAATGTCATATATAGTCTTTTTAAATCACAAGGTCATACATAGTCTTTTTAAATCACAATGTCATATATAGCATTTTTAAATCACAAGGTCATATAGAGTCTTTTTAAATCACAATGTCATACATAGACTTTTTAAATCACATTGTCATATATAGCCTTATTAAATCACAAGGTCATATATAGTCTTATTAAATCAAAATGTCATATATAGTCTTTTTAAATCACAATGTCATATATAGTCTTTTTAAATCACAAGGTCATACATAGTCTTTTTAAATCACAATGTCATATATAGCATTTTTAAATCACAAGGTCATATAGAGTCTTTTTAAATCACAATGTCATACATAGACTTTTTAAATCACATTGTCATATATAGCCTTTTTAAATCACAAGGTCATATATAGTCTTTTTAAATCACAATGTCATATATACTCTTTTTAAATCACAATGTCATATATACTCTTTTTAAATCACAATGTCATATATAGTCTTTTTAAATCATAAGGTCATACATAGTCTTTTTAAATCACAATATCATATATAGCATTTTTAAATTACAAGGTCATATAGAGTCTTTTTAAATCACAAGGTCATACATTGTGTTTTTAAATCACAAGGTCATATAGAGTCTATTTAAATAACAAGGTCATACATAGTCTTTTAAATCCCAAGGGCACGCATAGTCTTTGTAAATCACAAGGTCATATAGAGTCTTTTTAAATTACAAGGTCATACATAGTCTTTTAAATCACAAAGTCATACATAGTCCTTCTAAATCACAAGGTCGTTCATAGTCTTTGTGAATTACAAGATCATACATAATCTTTGTAAAGCGCAAGGACATACGGAGTCTTTTAAAATCACAAGGTAATAAAAAGTCTTTCTAAATCACAAGGTCATATATAATCCTTGTAAATCACAATGTCATACATAGTCTTTGTAAAACTCAGGGGCATACAAAGTCTTCGTAAGGCACAAGGGCATACATAGGATTTGTAAATTACAAGGTCACACATAGGTTTTGTAAATCACAAGGACAAACGTAAAAATGATTCGTTATTATTATATCACACTATATTGCCAAAGATATTTCATAATGTCGAACGCTTACATGTAAATAAACTTGAGTGACAACTAAACACCGGAGGGCATACAGCATAAACTACTGTGCAATAGATTTAACAATTAGCGTCAAAATCAACCATTTACCTCTTACACACGATTGGTTAGGGACGTATATGGTTACCCTAAAATTCTTATACATTTACATAGGTCGCAGTCGTTCCTCTTTTATATGAAACTTATGTACTTCCCATATATGAAGAATGGTCATCTTAAACTGGTTTTATATTTACAAAAGTCGCATTATTTTCTCTTTTAAATGAATCCAGTGTATTCCCCATTCTAGGAGAAAGGTTTTCCCAATTTTTATACATGCACATGGTTTGCATTCCTTTCTCTTTTATATGAATCCTGTATTATTCCAAAGTTGCTAGGAGAATAACTACCATTAAATCAGTATACATGTACAGAGTTCGTATTCTTTTCTCTTTTAGACGAAACATTTGTTATTTCCATGGTCCTATGATCCTTAGACATGTACAGAGTTCGCATTCTTTTCTCTTTTAGACGAAACATTTGTTATTTCCATGGTCCTATGATCCTCATACATGTACGCGGTTCGCATTCTTTTCTCTTTTAGACGAAACATTTGATATTTCCATGATCCTATGATCCTTAGACATGTAAAGAGTTCGCATTCTTTTCTCTTTTAGACGAAACATTTGATATTTCCATGATCCTATGATCCTGAGACATGTAAAGAGTTCGCATACTTTTCTCTTTTAGACGAAACATTTGATATTTCCATGATCCTATGATCCTTAGACATGTACAGAGTTCGCATTCTTTTCTCTTTTAGACGAAACATTTGTTATTTCCATGGTCCTATGATCCTTAGACATGTACAGAGTTCGCATTCTTTTCTCTTTTAGACGAAACATTTGTTATTTCCATGATCCTATGATCCTCATACATGTCCGCGGTTCGCATTCTTTTCTCTTTTAGACGAAACATTTGATATTTCCATGGTCCTATGATCCTTAGACATGTACAGAGTTCGCATTCCTTTCTCTTTTAGACGAAACATTTGTTATTTCCATGATCCTATGATCCTCATACATGTACGCGGTTCGCATTATTTTCTCTTTTAGACGAAACATTTGTTATTTCCATGATCCTATGATCCTTAGACATGTACGCAGTTCGCATTCTTTTCTCTTTTAGACGAAACATTTGTTATTTCCATGATCCTATGATCCTCATACATGTACGCGGTTCGCATTCTTTTCTCTTTTAGACGAAACATTTGATATTTCCATGGTCCTATGATCCTTAGACATGTACAGAGTTCGCATTCTTTTCTCTTTTAGACGAAACATTTGTTATTTCCATGATCCTATGATCCTTAGACATGTACAGAGTTCGCATTCTTTTCTCTTTTAGACGAAACATTGGTCATTTCCATGATCCTATGATCCTTAGACATGTACGCGGTTCGCATTCTTTTCTCTTTTAGACGAAACATTTGTTATTTCCATGATCCTTAGACATGTACGCGGTTCGCATACTTTTCGCGTATGAATCCTCTGTTTTACCCGTTTAAGTTATTCCCATAAAAGGGGAATGGTAATCCTAAAATCGTTTTACATGTACAAAGTTTCGTCTCACCTTTGAATCCGTTGTTACCCACATGTAAGAGGGATATTCTCAAATCGTTTTGAATGTAATTCGTTTTTGTATCTTTCACATAGAAGGGGAATATTTATCATTAACCTTTTGCCAAACGCCAAATGTTCGACTGTCCCAAATTGAAAAAAATTACTAACGACGTTTCAAAATGTGGTGAAATTGGATAATAATCTTCTGATAGGACAGAAACCATTGTGAAAGAAGGAGAAACTGCTTGTCTAGAGCAATTCCTTCTTTTCCCACACTGTTTTCCAGAGTCGTCTGCAACAAACTGGTCAAATGTCGTTTTTGTTTTGTAATGGGTTAACACAAGACTATTTTATAAATCGTTATACATGTACAGAGATGCATTCTTCTCACCTTTGAATTCTTTGTTACCCACATTTAAGAGGAATAAGCATTCTAAAATCGTTTTGAAGTTAATTCGTTTGTATTTTTCACATATAAGGCAAATGATTATCATTAACCATTTACCAAACGCCACATTTTTGACTGTATCTAATTGAAAAACGTTGCAGACGACATTTCAAAATGTGATGAAATTGAATGAAAATCTGGTAGGACAGAAATCATTGTGGGAAAAGGAGAAATTGATCGTTTAGAGCAATTTCTCCTTTTCCCACACTGTTTTCTAGAGACGTTTGCAACAAACTGGTCAAACGTTGTTATTGTTTGGTAATGAGTTAATCGTTACACATGTACATAATTCTCATCTTGTCTATTTTAGATGAAGCATCGCTTACCCCCATATCAGGGGAATGCGTTTGAAAAGAACCTCATTTGTGTTTCTTATGTTAATATGAAAGCATAACTTGATTAAGCATGCATGTTCCAAAAAGGAACAAGACCTGCAAATAGGGCAAAATCTAAAAAGTTAGGTGATCTAAAAAAAAACTTGTGATTTGCTAAAGCTTACTCAGGCGGTACATTAATGTTACACATGGGTGATGGACTAAGCGTACCATTGCCTAAGTGTACCAGGTCTAAGCGTACCATTGCCTTAGTGTACCAGGTCTAAGCGTACCATTGTCTTAGTGTACCAGGTCTAAGCGTACCATTGCCTTAGTGTACCAGGTCTAAGCGTACCATTGCCTTAGTGTACCAGGTCTAAGCGTACCATTGTCTTAGTGTACCAGGTCTAAGCGTACCATTGCCTTAGTGTACCAGGTCTAAGCGTACCATTGTCTTAGTGTACCAGAACTAAGCGTACCATTGCCTTAGTGTACCAGAACTAAGCGTACCATTGTCTTAGTGTACCAGAACTAAGCGTACCATTGTCTTAGTGTACCAGAACTAAGCGTACCATTGCCTTAGTGTACCAGAACTAAGCGTACCATTGTCTTAGTGTACCAGAACTAAGCGTACCATTGCCTTAGTGTACCAGGTCTAAGCGTACCATTGCCTTAGTGTACCAGATCTAAGCGTACCATTGTCTTAGTGTACCAGGTCTAAGCGTACCATTGCCTTAGTGTACCAGGTCTAAGCGTACCATTGCCTTAGTGTACCAGGTCTAAGCGTACCATTGCCTTAGTGTACCAGGTCTAAGCGTACCATTGTCTTAGTGTACCAGGTCTAAGCGTACCATTGCCTTAGTGTACCAGCGTACTAGTGTACCAGGTCTCATTGCCTTAGTGTACCAGGTCTAAGCGTACCATTGCCTTAGTGTACCAGGTCTAAAGCGTACCATTGCCTTAGTGTACCAGGTCTAAGCGTACCATTGCCTTAGTGTACCAGGTCTAAGCGTACCATTGCCTTAGTGTACCAGGTCTAAGCGTACCATTGCCTCTCTAAGCGTGTACCAGGTCTAAGCGTACCATTGCCTAAGTGTACCAGGTCTAGGCGTACCATTGCCTTAGTGTACCAGGTCTAAGCGTACCATTGCCTTAGTGTACCAGGTCTAAGCGTACCATTGCCTAAGTGTACCAGGTCTAGGCGTACCATTGTCTTAGTGTACCAGGTCTTAGCGTACCATTGCCTTAGTGTTCCAGGTCTAAGCGTACCATTGCCTTAGTGTACCAGGTCTAAGCGTACCATTGCCTTAGTGTACCAGGTCTAGGCGTACCATTGCCTTAGTGTACCAGGTCTAAGCGTACCATTGCCTTAGTGTACCAGGTCTAAGCGTACCATTGCCTTAGTGTACCAGGTCTAAGCGTACCATTGCCTTAGTGTACCAGGTCTAAGCGTACTATTGTCTTAGTGTACCAGGTCTAAGTGTACCATTGCCTTAGTGTACCAGGTCTAAGCGTACCATTGCCTTAGTGTACCAGGTCTAAGCGTACCATTGCCTTAGTGTACCAGGTCTAAGCGTACCATTGCCTTAGTGTACCAGGTCTAAGCGTACCATTGTCTTAGTGTACCAGGTCTAGGCGTACCATTGTCTTAGTGTACCAGGTCTAGGCGTACCATTGCCTTAGTGTACCAGGTCTAAGCGTACCATTGCCTTAGTGTACCAGGTCTAAGCGTACCATTGCCTTAGTGTACCAGGTCTAGGCGTACCATTGTCTTAGTGTACCAGGTCTTAGCGTACCATTGCCTTAGTGTTCCAGGTCTAAGCGTACCATTGCCTTAGTGTACCAGGTCTAAGCGTACCATTGCCTTAGTGTACCAGGTCTTAGCCTACCATTGCCTTAGTGTACCAGGTCTAAGCGTACCATTGCCTTAGTGTACCAGGTCTTAGCCTTCCATTGCCTTAGTGTACCAGGTCTTAGCCTACCATTTTCGAGCCTTAGCGTACCATTGTTATCATAGTTTAGCAAAAGCGCTAATTATAGCACCGATTATCAAATGTATACCTTTCTCTGATAAAGTGGGGCCACTCGCCCGAGAGCTGTGATTTTTAAACATGAATATAAGATAGGTGTATGTTGTTTATAAAATTCACATACAGTTTGATTGTTGTTTATAAAATTCACATACAGTTTGATTGTTGTTTATAAAATTCACATACAGTTTGATTTTTCTTTTCAGATGAATCCTGTGTTATGTAGTTGGTACGCCTTATGAATACATCTCACTTATAAACATCGTTATCAATACGAAGTTTCCCTTATTTGACTCGCGCATCCGAATAACAAAGCAGAATTTACATATTAAAAATGGACAATACGGCCTTTACAGGTAAGGTTGCACGTTTCTTTCAAATATAAACTTTTGAATATACGGATTACGCATTCTTTATAAAGAATTGTTTGAAATGGAAAGATAACTTTACTTCATTTACCAAAGATAATAAGTTTCCTCATATACAACTATCTATTGATAATGACGGCAGACAAAGTTAAAGCGTACAAAACTAATTTGAAATGTCTGCTACAAATTGTTTGAAGATCTCGTCTCACAATACAGTCTTACAGCAAACTTGTCGCCTAAAACTGCATAACTGGGTAAAACGAGTTATGAATTATGAAACAATATGCTAAAACATAGCTAAACACCACACTATAATTATAACATAACGCCTGCATTATTTAATATTCCCAGAAATGAGAGAATATGTAGAAATTGTAATTCTGGTCAAATAGAAAATGAATTTCACTTTTTATTAATTTGTCCAAAGCATACAAATTTAAGATCAAAATATATAAAGAGGTATTATCATACATGGCCAAATATGCATAAATTTGTCAATTTATTATCAAATCCTTCAAAGAAAATTATTTTTAATCTTTTTATATATATTATGCTCAACGCAATCGAAATTGAATGACACCTTTAAATGAATGAAAAGCTCTTCTGTAAATCCATGTCTTTGTTATAATGCTTGTTAAAATTGCTATATAACATGTTACGTTTATAATGCAATAAGATATTATGTATGTATATTTATTAGCGACGTTTCAAAGTGCTATATTGACGAACTGTGTAGCACACAATTTAACTTCATTGTTTACATTCGTGTAGCGATGAGCGCTAAAAAAAGCGGGTGGTGGTCACCTGGTTAGAAACGCCACGAAACACAATAGAACTGCTGTCAGTTATCCAACCATAGTAGCGCAAGTATTCGAAATGAACAATTCCTCTGACTGCATTGGTCCTCGACGTTTAACTAGATTTACCCTTCGGCTGACTTTGTTTTATCGCTTAACCCTTTACCAAACAATAACGATATTTCGACAGTTTAATGCAGACGACTAAAACATTGTGGGAAAAGAAGAAATTGCTCGTGACAAGCTTCTACCCTATCAGAAGAGTATCTTACAATTTCATCACATTTTGAAATATCGTCTGCAAACCTTTTCAATTTGGGACAGTAAAAGAATTGGTGTTTGGTAAAGGGTTAATGTAAATATACTTTATCGACATAACTCTTTTTAAAAGCAGCATGTGAACATGCTACTGTCTCAGTTACTCTTTGAAAGAAGATTCAAAGTATTTCTTATGTTAATTGTCAACTATTATAGACGTTACAATTTTGGTGTTAATGAGCGCTATTATGGATTAAAATTATAATGGACTCTAACCGCAATACGAGAGTATAACGAGTAATGTATCAAAGCATATAGCTTTGGCGATAGAAGGAAGATAGTTCTAAGCTCTCATTGTGTCATAATTACAACACCTCGTTTGTAACCCGAGGGTAGCTTTAGAACACACAGGTTAAAATAACATAGCATCTTCTCCGCATCGACCGTTAATTATTCACTCGAAATGCCACTTCATAGTCAGATCACCATTTTCTACTTCTTCATAGAAAACGAGTTTAGTCCTTATGTAGTTGCAGTCCAACTTGTGTTAAGCAACCATCCATTGAAGCAGCCAACCTGCCTTAAACAAGCACTACAGAAAGTCCTGTTCTAAGATTTATAGTGTACATCAATCTGTGTTAAGCTGCCAACCTGTCTTAAACAGTCAATTCTCTCAGTTCCGGAAGCTGGCTTCTTAACACAAATTTGATTGTATTATTAGTATTGGCTGAAGACAACGTTATGGCAAAACACAACACTAGCCAAATCGTGACAATCTTGGTTTTGTTACTTTATTTTTTATAAAAGCTAATTAAAACGAAATATAAAAAGCATGCTTTTACAATTCTTTAATTGTTGTTTGCTCAGATGTGAAAGGTTTGGCATTATTAGAATATTCATTATGTAGAGGAATTAAAACACCATTTCAACAAAGATTAGAAAAATGAATGTATAAAAGGAACGTGTATAAGACGATTGGATTCCAGAAAGTTTTCGGAAATCATTAAATGATAAGGCGTCACTGCGATTACAGATGCGAGTTAACCCTTTACCAAACGCCAAATTTTTGACTGTCCCTAATTGAAAAAGTTTGCAGACGACATTTCAAAATGCAATGAAATTGCAAATAACATTTTGGTATGGCTAGTTCAGAGCAATTTCTCCTTTTCCCACGATGTTTTTCAGAGTCGTCTGAAGCAAAATGGTTAAATGGCGTTATTGTTTGGTAATGGGTTAAGCGATGGCCGGTATAGGATGCCCCCTATGCAACAATAACACTGCAATCGACAAGGGTCAAATGAAAATAAAAAGATATTATTTTTGTTCGGGTTATCCGAGTTTGCATTAATATAATTAATGTAGTTTTCGTGTCTCACTTTCGAAACCCTCAATTAACAATTGTATCTCCATCTAATTCGTTTTTTTAGAGTTTCAAACCGTTATTATTACTTTCATTATAGTGGTTTGTGGTTTATTTATAAAATAGTTTAACACGTTACTAGGAACTTGTATGATATGAACGAAGTTGGTCGCCCTTATCCGGAGGATTACATGGGATATTTTTGTGAGGGCGATAGAAACCACAAGCAGTACCTTACTCTCAACGAGTCCCATACCGGATTGGTTGATTTAAGAAATGGATTCTTCCGAATAAAGTCGGGAAACTCCGTGAACCCCGAGACAAACCCGCCTACCACCGATTCTCATTTCGCAAATCTTTAAGAAGGCAACGAAATTTCTCGGATTCTTTCGGAAAACTCCGTGAAAGTCATTGAAAAATCGGAACTACTCGGGTATTTCCGTGAGCTGTGAAATACACCTCGGATATAAGTGTAGGGTTACAATTTTTCGGGTAAATCGGCATCCGGCGATTAATACATTTTCTAAGCGTGCAAGTTAAGTAGTTCAATGTGTACGGAAGGGTTGGACGTCCTTTTGAATAATATTTTTATCAGTAACTCATACCAAATGGCAAAATTGTGGTTGTGACATGTAAAATTGTTTTCTCAATCAAATTTAACGACTTTTTAGATTTCACATTTAAGATCTATTTTTAAACACGAAAGTGAAGTGACGTCATTCCGCTGGGAACCAATATGGCGTCATCCCTATTATTTCAGAGGTGTTTTCATTTGATAAACCCGATGTGTTCAGATTGGTCATTGAAGCCCGAAGCGAAGCTCGGCCATCGTCGATACTCATTCGGGATTTCTTAAATTAGGTGACGGAATTACCCGGATTCTTTCGGGAATCTCCGTAAAAATTATCGAAGCCCGAAGCATCTTTCCCGAACGCCATTCGGTATCTTTATGTTAATTTGACGGGTATCGAATGACGGATGGAGTCTTCTTACAAGTGTTAGTACTCTATTTAATATTTTGGATATTTGTTTATCGCTCACTTTGTTTGGGAGTACTTTTGTTCCGGTAAACGCGATGGATATTGGTAAAAGATATTTATCATTTAAAGAAAATATCTGATCTTCAATGTTTTTACTATGTTATTCATTTCCTTACGAAATATTCAATGTGTGATTTGTATTTGGACACGATGTCTTGAGGTGTTTCGTTATTTCATGTATTATTTCATGTAATGTCTAAGAGGTTGAAAAACAATACGAATATCTGGTCATCAATTCACGCAACTGTGTTTCATGAATATTTAATTTGTATTATGGAAAGCAAAACTATTTCTAGTACTTAACAATTCCTAAATTTCTAAAACAGACTTTACGCACAAATAGTGTAGCTATCGAACTCCATGATATTTAGGAGCAAGCATGGAAAAAATCGTTGTAACGCACAGAAGGCAAATTTACGGAATAAATGTGTTTCTAACCATTCAAAAGACAAGTCTTACTAGGCTATGATCGTTGTTTTGTAATAAAACCACAACCTAGCTGAGAAAATTTGTTAGAAACATGTTTTATCCAAAACAAACAAACCTCTACAATCAGTTACAGCAATTGAATACGTTTCTAACTAAAATAACTGTCATGCTATTAAAGTCATACTTGCGCTCATTTCCACTTATTTTGTGAAAGTTCTAGAATAATTGAAAATAAACTTAAAAGTTCTTTAAATTTCCTTTTACAGAGGAATTGAGACTGTTACACGTTCACATGATGCTTTTAAAAGTGTGAATACTATAAGGATTGTTTACAATTAGCGATGAAACAAGGTCAGCCGAGAAACGTTGGGAACCAATAAAACCCAAATAAGTTCTCCATTTTGAATGTCCACATTGTTAGTATCAGATAAATGACAGTATTTTAAAGTATTTCACGTAATTTCTCTAACCAGGTCATCGCAACAAATGAACTAAGCGTTCCTTGCTATTTTAGATACTACTCGAATATAAACGATGGAGTTAACTTGGTGGGCACCAAATTTGTGAAAACAGCATTTTGAAAAATAGATAACAAATAGTACAGGCGTTATGTTGTCATGACCCTGTGGTTTGTCGCTATGTTTAAACATATTTTATCATAATTTATAACTCATATTACCAAGTTTTACAGGTTTTTTTAGCGCTTGTATGCTTTTAAAGATATGGTATGAACCATGGTTGAACACAATTCAATTAATCACTATAAAAAAATTCACGCGCTTTTTCAGACATTGGAGTTCCAAATGGTACCAGCCAGCACTCAGCCAATGGGAATGGCCAACTTCCGGTAACTGATGGTCAACCGGAAACCAAACCCATCCAGCCGTACATCGCACCGATAACGAGACCCAGCAAGTGCTCAATGGCGTACCTTCGTAACAGGATTATTTCGGGCTTGGAGAACATCTTTTACAGGTGATACCTATTGTCATATAGAGGATAGATCCACTACAGTGGACCCGCGTTAGTCCGAACGTCGTTTATCCGGATTATTCACCATCCGAACAGAATTTCTAGGGAACGGTCCTTACCTTCATTAATTTAACTGTTTAATGCGGAAAATCCGCGTTCCGGAACCGGACAAAAAAAATCGGGAACCAACAGTCACTTTCCATAGTATATGTGTCAATCTGAACACATCGGGTTTATCCAATGAAAACACCTCTGAAATAATAGGGATGACGCCATGTTGTTTCCCGCGAGAATGACGTCACTTTACTTTCGTTTTTAAAAATAGATCTTAAATGTGAAATCTAAAAAGTCGTTAAATTTGATCGACGAAACAATTATACATGTCACAACAACTATTTCGCCATTTGGTATGAGTTACTGATAAAAAGTGATTAAAAAGGATGTCCAACACTTCCATACACATTGAACTACTTAACGTGCACGCTTAGAAAATGTGTTAATTGGCGGATGCCGATTTACCCGAAAAATTGTAACCCTACACTTATATCCGAGGTGTATTTCACAGCTCACGGAAATACCCGATTAGTTCCGATTGTATATGTGTATGGCTAGTCCGGAAACCATTATAATCGTTTATTTTGAGGTGTCAGTTGCGATGAAGGGATCGGTCTACTGTTGAAAATGGCATTCACACGTTTTGCAAACTGGCATGTATGCTTGACCATAACATGTCACCTAGTGTAGTGTACTGGAAGGTGTTGATTGTTTGTTAATCGGTCATTCTTTCAGTTGATTGGTCCTACATAATTGTAATTACGGTCGCACGTCGATAGTTCAGTTTGTAAAAGGTGTTGATTGGCTGCTCAGACTATCTTAAGGACTAAAATTCGTTAATACGAACTTTCGTTCCTAGGAGAAATGTTCGTATTAACGAATTTTTCGGAATAAAGAATATGCGAGTTACAGCGAAATGTGGTTAGTGGCGAAATGTTTACCTTTACACGGTGTCGGTGTATCATGATAATTACAATGAAGTTAGAAACACACAATTCTTATTTGTTTTCTTTTGAAGGGAAATATAAAGTGTTTATTTGGTTAAAGAGAATTTAAAAAAAAAAATGACAATTTGAAGCGATTTCTTTCGAGAAGTTGAATTTCCTTAAGATAGTCTGAGCAGCCAATCAACACCTTTTACAAACTGAACTATCGACGTGCGATAGTCAAGCATACATGCCAGTTTGCAAAACGTGTGAATGCCATTTTCAACAGTAGACCGATCCCTTCATCGCAACTGACACCTCAAAATTAACGATTGTAATGGTTTCCGGACTAGCCATACGCATTACTATGAAAAGTGACTGTTGGTTCCCGATTTTTTTTGTCCGGTTCCGGAACGCGGATTTTTCCGCATTAAACAGTTAAATTAATGAAGGTAAGGACCGTTCCCTAGAAATTCTGTTCGGATGGTGAATAATCCGGATAAACGACGTTCGGACTAACGCGGGTTCACTGTATCTATAAACAAGTAGATAGCCATAACAGAAGTCTACGACAAACGAAACGCTTGTTAAACATCCTATATATGTATACTTTAATGCGAGACTAAAGTAGGCATCATTCCCAACACTTAACCAAACTGTTTCATCTGTCAAGTTGTGATATTATGCGGGAAAAGATGGCAATGGCTTTAGTATTGCATTTAAAGTTTGAAAAAGCTTTAAATGGTGAAAACCTCCCTCGACAACTATGTTTTAACTCTGTAACCATTTGGCCAAACAGTTTACAAATCATCATGCAGTGCAAAGCAATGTCGTTGGAAATTGGGCAAAGGGTAAAATTATACGAGCGGGGTCGGAACTATTTGATTCTTTACGAAAAGTTCCGACTCAGGCCGATTAAACGACCGAAGTAACCCGACGAAAGAATATGTTTCAAGATGGCGGATTACTGGTATTATACATAAAACCTTAAGGTATTCTGAGCAAAACATGATTTACTAAACTGACAGGAATACTTTCAACAATAGTGTACAAACATGTTTCAAACCCATCATTCGATGCAATGGCGTGAGAATCCATCTGAATTTGGAATAATAAGATAAACAATTATAAGATCTCTCTGCAGGTACACATTCATTGAGATTGCATCATTTTATGTCGAGTGTACGGATTGATGTTGAGTAGAACTTGGACAAGCCATACGAAGATAAACAGCGTGGTGCGAATGGATTCCCTCCATGACACTAAAATAGACTACCTAAAAGATATGTGCTCTTGGAGAAATAAACGTTAAAATCATTGGATATTAACAATCATTATCACTAAATCCAATACTTTTTTCATTTTCTTGACTTCAAAGTAGCTGAAATCCCATGTTTTCTTTAAACAATGTGAAGTGAGCATCTGCGCCTGACATCGCTTCTATTGGAAAGTCGCTCTATCTAACAGACGCAGACATTCTTTTTTGAACGACTTGCTAGCATCCCGTGACAAGAGCGGTTAATCGTTTCATAAGACCCACGTGACAATGGTATCTTAATACCACCTCTTATTCTAAGTTTACATTGTTGTTTAGGAAAACAACCCATCTTGCTAATTCTTCAATATAAATTGTCTATATCTTTTCTTAACGGTTAAAAACGGTATTGGAAAGCTGTCAATAAGCTAGTGCTAAGTTGCCATTTTATCGGTAGAAATAAAATTGATTTAAAAAGTTTAGATTACAATTTTCGAGATAGTCAATTTAAGACAAAATAGAGTATGTATCATGACTTAAAGGCAGTTTTAGGTCAAACTGTTAGATAATAGAATTACGGATGCTTGAACATGTGGATCGCCTTACGCAATTGTTGCAAATATATTGAAATCGCGTACACCACACAAAGAAACACAAAATATCATTTTACCCTACTTCTCCATCATTTACAGATTCGGGCTTTTTATAGCAAGGAACCCCATCCCCACCATCATCATCAGCATCATTATTCCCGCACTTCTCAGTATCGGTATCATGGAGTTCCGGTTTGACGAGGACTTCGCGGACCTTCTACTTCCACCTACGTCACGTATCCACGAGGACCGGAAGTGGGTATATGATCACGTGCAATACGAACAGAGACCCGTGCGTCTGATACTACAGAACGGGAATGTGCTGACAAAGGAGAGTTTACTGGCGGTAAGGCAATCGTTACAACTCGGGTATTTCCGTGATCTAATAAACCAATCGTAACAACTCGGGTATTTCCGTGATTTGAGAGACCAATCGTAACTACTTGGGTATTTCCGTGATCTAAGAGACCAATCGTAACAACTCGGGTATTTCCGTGATCTGAGAGACCAGTCGTTAATACTCGGGTATTTCTGTGATCTGAGATACCAATTGTAACTACTCTATCATATAAGTATAGGGATATAAAAATTGGGTGAATCGTTCCCTGCTAATAACACGTTTCCTCGGAGCGTCCTGGTTAGATAGTTCAATGTATATGAAGGTGATGAATATCATTTTGAATCATCATTTTTCATCGATAACTCATACATTATAGTGGAATTATAAGTCGCGATGTATGTTTGTTTCCTTAATCAAATTAGATTACTGTTTAGATATTGCTTTTGGCATTTTCTTTTGAAAACGAAAGTACAATGAAAGTAGTCTCGCGAGAAACAATATGGAAGTTTTCATATTATGTCAGAGGAGTTTTCATTGTATAAACCAGATGAGTTCAGATTGCCAGAGGCCTACTGTCCTCTATGAATATTTTGATAAACATTCTTACCCAGTATATTTACTTAATTGCAATAAGTTGTTAGAGCTTGAATAACATATTGATAGTCATGATGTACGACATGGTTTAGTGCAATACAAAGCTAAACCCTTCACAAACCGTTTGCATTAAATCATATCATACGGTCCCAAATATCGCTTGCTACCTAACTTGCTAAGCGAAATAGAAAAAGAAATGACAACTCTTGGAGGGGAAAAGTGAGATAAGAAAGTCTTGTGTCAGCAGTTCCAATTGACATTGTATTTCTCAATGTATCATACGTGTCTAGAGGTTGCATATTGTAATCATCACCTGTTTACATAAATATTTTTCCTTATCGTTGACTGCTTCAATTGGTAGCCAAGTGTTTTCTTTGAATTATTTGCAGTTGCATGCCTTTCAGTGTAGTTTTCTTTTATACTATTTTCCGCTCTACTTTTAATTGATATAGATTCAGCGAAATGATATCATTTCGCGACTGTTTTCTTTCAATTATATTTACATGTTTGAATGGCTCAGATTTCTTGTTATTGTAAACACATTTAGTAGTGTTGGTTTTCCCCTGCATACTTTCTGTATTAGTTTCAGAGGCGGTGTTTCCTCTCCCCCCTGACCTTCGGATTTACAATAAATTGTGATTCCTTACTATTTTTAAATATTCATATATCAATATCATTTACTCATTCCGAATAATTTATTTAATTCCAAACATTCATTACAAATTATCTTTTCACTATCGTTAACTCATTAAAAAATTTCTATTTTCATCGTTCATTCATTGCAAATTCTTATTCATTTTTCTTGAACCAAATATATTTCAGCCTGTAAATAATAAAATATACGTTTATCCACATCATCGTAATGCGAGCTAAATGACCACAGCTCTCGATGCGCCTTAAAACACCATTCATTCATTCTTTCCTCCTGACAATTGTCTTCCGTAAACTATTTTCAGCTCTATCACTTTCACAGCCGGATAATGGGTCTTCAAGCAAGAGGGAAAACGTATGAGGATGTGTGTGTAAGGTAGGTTCTTTAACCCTTTCTCAAACAACAGATTTCCGACTGTCCCAAATTGAAAGAGTTTGCAGACGACATTTCAAAATGTGATGAAATTGAAAAATATTCTTCAGAAAGAGCAGAAAATCTTGTGGGAAAAGGAGTAATTGCTCGTTACGAGCAATTACTCCTTTTCCCTCAATGTTTTCTAAAGTCGTCTGCAACAAAATAGTCAAATGTCGTTATTACTTGGGAAAGGGTTAAACCATTGTAAAAGATGTCTCTGCTCTTTACTATATTACACTGTAGAGTCCTAACATAGATCATATGAGGACGTGTGTAAGGTATGTTCTTTTAACTATTTTATAAGATGTATAAATTATTTACTATATTGCACTGTAGAGTCCTAATTAGGACATGTATTTGTTAAATTCGTGAAATATGTGATACAACTGAAATGTTGTTAAATCGGCGGTTAACCCCAACGAACAAAACAAACTTACTTTATTGGATATGTTTTTATTGTTAAACAAGATTTTACAGTTCTATATATATCACCCTCGAGTAAGTAATCTGGGTAACGTTTCACGGATAATGTCATTCGGAACACCTCGACATTTCTTAAAATAACCTCTGAGGTTATGTGAAACCATATAAAAAATAGTCCGGCAACATGGTGGCGACGAAGGGCATGTCCGTTTGCAATCGTATCCACTCGGCAATTCCCGGCCCAAATGGCCGAGTAGATACGATGGGGTGAATGGGTGTGCAAGCGGAACTTCTAGGGTATTTCCGTGAGCTGTGAAATACACCTCGGATATAAGTGTAGGGTTACAATTTTTCGGGTAAATCGGCACCCGGCAATTAACACATGTTTTAGGCGTGCAAGTTAAGTAGTTCAATGTGTTTAGAAGGGTTGGACATCCTTTTATGTAATCTTTTTATCAGTAACTCATACCAAATGGCAAATTTGTTGTTGTGACATGTAAAGTTGTTCCCACAATCAAATTTAAAGACTTTTTAGATTTCACATTTAAGATCTATTTTTAAACACGAAAGTGAAATGACGTCATTCCGCTGGGAACCAATATGGTGTCATCCCTATTATTTCAGAGGTGTTTTCATTTGATAAACCCGATGTGTTCAGATTGATGGGTGTGGTCACTGTTTTCTTGAATAAACTCAACTACGAATGATGACACAATGAAGCAGATAGAGTTCATTTGAGTCTGTAACAAACTTTAAACTGCTGAGTAAGGTGTATGGGTTTGTTTAATAAAAGTCACAGTTTTGTTCTTGCTCATAAATCCAACTGTTGAACCGATGTCAGAATTGTCAGAGTCAACAATAATAACACATCATCATTATCACCATTATTCCATCATCACCATGATAACTTTCACTGCAAGAAGTTCTAGGGAATGGGAACGAACAGTGAAATCACATATTCGGTTACTACTATTCAAGTATATTCGAATATTTGGTTACTACTATTCAAGTATATTCGAATATTCGGCCACTATTGTCGACTATATTAAAATATTCGGTTACAACTGGTCGAGTAAATTCGAATATTCGGGCGCTATTGGTCGAGTATATTATAAGATTCGCTTACTACTGGTCGAGTAGATTCGAATATTTGGTTACTACTGGTCGAGTATATTCGAATATTCGGTTACTTCGGGTCGAGTATATTAGATTATTCGGTTACTACGGGTCTAGTATATTAGAATATTCGGTTACTACTGGTCGAGTATATTAGAACATCCGGTTGCAACTGTTCGAATATATTCGCATATTCGATTTTGCAACGAGTATTGATTCTCTATTCTCTAGCATATCCGAATAATTGTACACTTATGACAAACACTTCGATCAGTTGTCATCACTTTTTGAATCATTGCTATCATTGGTGGCAGCATGATTGTCGTTGTTTCAATGTTTACACATACACAAGAACCATCGATATTACTCTATAGTAGAGGACAAAGGTCTATGGGTAGAGCGTCAACCTCAAGACACAAGGGTTGTGGGTTCGAATCCTGGGAGTAGCGGGTTCCGCTCTGCGTTTCTTCATTAATCTACGTCCGGCGTGAGTATTGGTCATGTATCCAGGAAGCAGAATCGAGATTGATTTATCTAAGTTGCAAGAACTTGTTTCATAATCGATGTAAAATAAACAAGTCTAAACCAGCTTAACCAACTGTTTTGATTTTTATCATTTTCTGCAGGATCGGAAGTTATTGTTTCGTTGACAGTTTGCTGGCGTTATGGCAGAACAATCTGGAGAGGATCGAGGCGCTGACAGACGAGGATATCCTGACGTCTATCAACACTGTCGAACTTAAGTACGAACACTTATTAACCCTTATAGTGCTGCAACCGACTTCATGCTTATGCAAACAGGTTAGATCCAGGCAAGCCGCCAAGTAAATTATCGGCTGTCCTGTGATCTAACCTGTTTGTTACTCTGGGTATCTTTCATCTTCAAAATAAAGAAGATATCTAAGGTTTTGGAAGGCAGACAACACAAAAATCTATTTTTAGAAAATTACCCAGCACTTTAAGTGCAAACAAGTTCAAGTTCAAACATATTAACATAACATTTACATGTCGTTGCTACATACATAAATACATTTACATACACATACAATATATAATTATGATTAAGTAAAGTTAATTTGATTAGTTATCATACAATAATGGAGGCTTGTGTGACATCGCTATATTCCGAATCACGGATGGTGTTTGATAAATAAACAAATGTTCCGAGTTTGCGTATAACACTATTTTTTCGTTCGTTCATTAAACGTTTGAATTTGTTATGTGTTGACCATGTATATAAAATTTTTGGTAATATAGTTTTTCCAAGATCTTGATATTTTGGACACATCATTAAGAAATGGTATTCATTTTCTATGGTGTTTTGAGAGCACATTTTGCAAACCCTATTTTCTCTTGGTGTATTATTGAACCTTCCTGATTCGATTTCTAAACGATGTGAAGAACATGTAAATTAATGTACTAAATGTTTGGAGCAACGCCCTTATGCACATACTAGAGCTTTCAACAACCATTTAAGTGCAACCAAGGGTTTATTAGCATGGATTATGAAATTTCTCGAGAATTTGCCGATTTTTGGGGCGGTGAAGATTGTTTTGTTGCAGCCATTTGATTTCATGTACATGTATCATATTTTGTATTCTTTTCATTGCACTTATTCTTTGATTCGTTGTATATTCATTCATGTTCTATCAATCCTCTGATTTCAGTCCGACATATTTCTTCCCGTTCAATGCTACGCGCATGCTCGGACTGATAGAGCGGAACTCCTCGGATCACATCGTTCGTGCCGGAGTCATGCACGCTGATTGGTTCATACAGTCCAGTAACGAGGTAAACTTGTCACGTGATTCAGTTTCCCGGTAATTCTTAATGAAATTTGATTTAAAACAGACTTGTTAATCAGCACCTCATTAGGGTCCAATCTTCCAAAGTTATCTAAACAAGACTGAGAAAAAAGGGAATGTGTGTAGTCGGTGTCATACTCATGACCTAGAGAAAGGAAACCTGCTGCCTTTATAAACTGCGGAATCTAAACCGAATTAGTAATGAATAGAAACAAGAAATCGCTCCCATTTATAACCGTATCCAAATTTATACTTTACCAAGAGAAAATGATCTTTATCTTAATTCCAACGGCTATTTTACACTACGTCTCTTAACCCATTACCAAACAATAACGACATCTGACCACTTTTTGCAGACGGCTCGGTAAAACGTTGTTGGAAAAAGGGAAATTGCTCGTGGCGAGCAATTTCTCCTTTTCCCACAACATTTCCTTCCCTATCAGAAGATTATGTTTCAATTTCGTTCTAATTTGAAATGTCGTCTGAAACCTCTTCCAATTTGGGACAGTCGAAAATTTGGCGTTTTGTAAAAGGTTAAAGCAGTACAGCGGCTATATAGTTTTATGTAAATACAGTTTTAATGTCCGATTCTCCTCAAATCTACAGGCAGGTTTTAACGAATCTCTATTTTCAGATGAGACCTCTCGCTAAGGATCTCGAGTATCAGGCCATAGACCTCGCGCTAGAGGAACACGCAGAGTTTGATGTCAAAGTGTTCACCATGGACTCGTAAGTTTATTATTACAGATATCAAAAAGTGGTTGTTTGGTTGTTGACAGCTTTTGATCAACCCATTACCAAACAATAACGACATTTAACCAGTTTGTTGCAGACGACTTTAGTAAAACATTATGGGAAAAGGAGATATTGCTCTTTACGAGCAATTTCTCCTTTTCCCACAATGTTTTCTGCTCTATCAGAAGATTACTTTCCATTTTAAAATGTCGTCTGCAAACTCTTCCAATTTGGGACAATCGAAATTTTGGCGTTTGGGAAAGGGTTAACTGAACGAGCTTTCAAAATAATCAACATTTCCATGTAGATAGCGAATATTATCATTTGGAATGTAGTCTAGAAAATCCTTAGTTCTTGTTTTGCAATCACCCGCAATTAAAAAGCTAGCACTCGGAGATGTTGTCTGCATATCATTTATATTGTCTTCCATTTGCAATATTTATTCGGCCCAAAAGCAGTTTTGATGCCATTCGATGTTGTTTATTAAAGGTAGAATCCCCAAAATCCGCCATTTTGAAAATTATTCATTCGTCGGATGACTTCGGTCGTTCTCGGTATACCTCAGCCCGGGCCGGAACTAGTCGTTTATATACGAATAGTTCCGGCCCTGACCGATGTATACCGAATACGGCCGAGGTAACCCGAAGAAAGAATAAATTTCATAACGGCGTAGTATGGGTCTTCTACCTCAATCTCTTATCATGTAACAGTGTTCTCTTATGTGTTTCACTTTAATTCAATCAACGTGTCTGTAGGTATTTTACCACTTTCAATGCCGACCTCCTACCGGTTTTGTCGTTTATTCCAGATACGATGAAGAGTTTTTTGACGGAGTCTACGGGGATATTATACTGATCGTGTATGGATTTCCCGTCGTGCTTTTATACGTCATTCTGGGTCTTGGTAAATTAAACTTCCGCGAACATGGGGTAGGTAAAGGAGTTATGTAGTTCACAAAGATTTTTGCAGGGAGACCTAGGGCCAATTTATACAGTTATGGAAGCTAGTCTCCTGATCGAATGGAATTCCGATGGTTCAACTCAGTTGTTTTACCTGCAATCAAAAGGGGGAATCACGTGATCAGATTTGAGAAAAATGGCCACCGAAGCCTCGTTTCGGTGGCCATTTTTCTCATATCTGATCATGTAATTCCCCATTTGCTATTATGGATATTAATCCCTCCGTCAGTGAATAGCCAGGCATTTTGATGCATGCGAAAACTTGTTAACACGATATAAAACCCAAGAATTGAACGATTATAATAGATTCATCTTTTGAATACGATATACGATTATTATATTTAATCGTAGAGATTGATTACAGATTTACTGGCGGATTTTCAGGGGCTGCAAAATCAAACGTTCGTATTGCTGAGATATACCCATGACGGAAAAGTGAATGTATAGGGCCTACAAACATTTAAACTATAACCACTTTACGGACATTTATAGAAAAAAATAACATTACGGAAAAATAAAATCAAAATAAGAGTGTGCCATCTCTGATTTTCATACATCAAATTTGGCTATGAAAAATTAATTTGTTTTAAACACTGCTTTCCCAAAAATGTCATATTGGTAATTTGTAATTGCTTTTACCAAACGCCAAATTTTCGACTGCCCCAAATTGAAAGAATTCGCAGACGAAATTTCAAAATGTTGTTATGACCAATTTCTCCTTTTCCAACGATGTTTACCAGAGTCGTTGGCAACACACTAGTCAAATGTTTGGTAATTGGTTAATAGTTAATAGACAATGAACTGAATTTCTTTTTTCCAGGTATTTCTAACGATAGCTGCAATAGGTGGTGTTATTCTCTCTACGGGTGCGTGTTTTGGTGTGGGATTCACTTGCGGCTTCCTATTCGGAGCACCTCACCAGGCGCTTATATTCCTGCTCCTAGGTAGTCTCAGATTTTTTATGGAGTATATTTGTTTTACCATACGCAAAATTTTAAAACTGTCCAAAATTGAAAGAGTTTGTAGACAACATTTCAAAATGTGATGCAATTGAAAAATAATCTTCCGATAGGGCAGACAACATTATGGGAAATTGCTCGTTTAGAAAAATTTCTCCTTTTCCCACAATGTTTTCCAGAGTCGTCTGCAACGGTCTGGTCAAATGTCGTTATTGTTTAGAAATGTGTTAAAGGTGCTAGTTCACACATACGTCACTTTGCAAATCAATGTAAAATGTCGTTTGAATGATACCAGTATTGTATTGTGGTATATTAGTTAATGGAAGAAAGCTACTGAACAAAAGAATTGATTCAGAATACGTCTATATATCTAAGTGAATATGGACGGTATGTACGTGATTTCAATTTCGATTTCAACGCTTTTGGATCTGAATATATATCTATTCATTAAGCCCTACTAGCGCTGATTATTTTGTAGGTGTGTCCTTTGGTAGGCCACTTAAGAGTATACGCATAATAATGGTCAATCAAAAAAGACATCTTAATATAACTGTAAAAAATGTATATATGGCGTAAATTCCGATTAAATTATTAATTGGAGATTAAATCTATCAATTTCAGCCGTCGGTGTGGATGACGCCTTCGTCATAGTAACCACGTGGAAGCGAATCAACAAAGCCCACGCCGATTTGTCCATCGAGGAACGAATCGCCATCACGATGAAGCACTCGGGTGTTTCCGTGACAGTGACGTCATGTACGGATTTCGTCGCGTTTGCTTGCGGAATTTCAACGGTAAGATCCGGTGGTATTCATACGCCATACAACCAATGGTCTCGTACCTGTTACAGAGATGATAGTCCTGCGATGCTCTCAAAGTATGTTTTGATTGCCTATAGCAGGACTATTTGTTTGGGACGTATGAAAACAAATGCCAGTACCTCGGATAGATTTGAAAGCCTGTGCACTGATTTTCGGACGGTACTAGTACACTTTGTTCCATAGAAAAAAATGAGACGATTGATGTGTCCATTTTGTTACAGTGTTTTCTGTAGAAAATCTTCACGCAGCGGAACTTGAAAATTTAAACCGCTCTTGCCATGTTACGTTAGCGCGGCGAACGAGGACAAATTTCTGTATTCATCTATAAACGGGCTTTCCCATAGAAGTGCTGACAGATGCGAAGCCTCACTTCACGTTATTTTACTAGAATATAAGTTGTCAGCAACTAAAAAGTAAAGATATTGAAAATGGTCTTTGTTTTAGTGACAATGATTGTTTATATTAAAATTGTAACGTGTATTACTCCCAGACCACTGATCAGTGACTAAGTCCGTTTAACCCGTTACCAAACAATAACGACATTTAACCACTTTGTTACAGACGACTCTGGAAAACATTGTGGGAAAAGGGAGAAATTGCTCTTTACGATCAACTTCTCCTTTTCCCACAATGTTTTCTGTCCTATCAGAAGATTCTTTTTCAATTTCATCACAATTTGAAATGTCGTCGACAAACTCTTTCAATTAGGGACAGTCGAAAATTTGCTGTTTGGTAAAGGTTACAGTAAAGCAATGTTTTCTATATATATTTCAGCAAATGCCCGTCTTGCGGTCCTTCTGTGTCTACTGCTCTATAGGTATATTATTCCTGTTTATGATGCAATCGACGCTATTTCCCGCATGTTTGACGTTAAATCAGTACAGAATCGAGAAGAGTCGGCCAATGTGCAATACATGTCCAGCGAGTAATAAGGAATTCATACGCCCATTCTTTAAGAACTACTTCGGGCCGGCTTTACTCTCTACACCAGGGAAGGTGAGTTGACCAATCATATCTATTTGACAATCTCCGGCACAAGCCGGTAGGTATACCTCGTCCATGGCTGTACATGTTACAGAGTACATTCGGGTCGTAGTACCCAAAAGTAGTCCAATTTAGAAATTTTGAGTTTCGACTTCTGGTGCATAGTTTTGCTAGTAAGAGATGAGCTGGTAGAACACTGATATGTTTCCTGTATAGATTATAGTTCTGCAATGCTCCGGGAGTTTTGATTACCTATTGCAGGACTATTTGATTGGGGTATATGAACACAAATACCGGTACCTCGGCTAGATTTGACAGATTGTGCACTCATTTTAGGACGGTACTAGTACACTTTGCTCCGTAGAAGAAGAATGAGACGATTGAGGTGTCCATTTTATTACAGTTTCTAAGAGTTTAACAGCCCAACTTGATATTTCTGTAAAAGGCTAAGCGTAGAAAACACTATTCTTCACTCAGCAGAGTCTTGAAATGCCTGATTAACATTGGAGTCGACAGGAATTCAAGATCTCAAAAGTTACAGGTGTATGACCACATGTAAGTGGTTCATGGATACACCGGAAATCCTTGGAAAATGTGGCTGTATTTACCGGATAATACACTTGATTACAACATTACACCCAGGGAATAAATATTTATGTAAATACACACAAATCGGTTAAAAGGCACAATTGAATGTTTTATTTTTAATTATTTCATTAAAGATTAACAAATCAACACATCTGTATAATTTTCTCAAACGTATCTACTCGGCAATCCCTGGCTTTTGCCGGGGATTGCCGAGTTGATACGATTTAAAATGGACATGCCTTCCGTCGCCGCCATGTTGCTGGACTACTTTCAAAATGGCCCCCATTACCTCTGATGTTATTTCAAATAATGACCGAGTTGTTCCGAATGGTGAGTTTACGAGACTTCAGGGGCCTATATTGCGCTGTGGTTAGAGACTTCAGTACCGCTTTACTGAACAACTTAAGGAAAATATTTGAAAAAATCAAAACTGGAAAAGATGGGTAATATCTTAGATAAAAGCACAATTATTAATGTGTTTACGACTTTTTTTTCAGATTATCACGATATTGTTGACCATCGGTATAGCTGTGTTGATGGCCGTCAGCGTCTCCCGTATAAACAAGGGTTTTGAGGTGGAGTTGAGTTTACCGGAAGACTCGTATATACGTCACTTCCTCCACTCACAGCGGAAGTACTTCCCAGACGAAGGACCGGGTATTCAAGTGTTTTGTAGTAAGTAGTTGTTATATCGTTATAGGAATGATTAGTAAATATTTGCCCGAATGATCTCCAGACGTAGATATTTCATTCTATGTCTGGATGCATTCGATATCAAAACGCGCCACAGCGGAGAAAGAATATTTGCGATCATCTCGTTTCTGATTGGTCATAATTTTAAATTCTCGACGACGATTGGTCCCCTCTGGCCCAGAGGGGGACAGCTGACGCGTTTTTATCGCACTGTTCCTCTAAGCTGTAATAACACATTTACAGCTAGGATCATCCGAGTCATAGTTAATACACAATTTCTAACATTGTTTGCCCTTTTGCTAACATCTTTGTTCTCATATGTTATTTGTCATGTTATAATTATATTTATCATTTGAATACTGCTATAAACTCTAACTATCTTTTCTTCCGTAAATGATAATGTTATGTAATGTAATGGATGTATACTTACCTTTTAGATAGAATTATCATTTAATTGAGTTAATGAATGAATGATAATCTTTAAGATATGAAATGTTATTAGATTGAATTAACCCATAGCCAAACAAAAACGACATTTAACCACTTTATTGCAGACGACCCTGGAAAACATTGTGGGAAAACGAGAAATTGCTCATAACGAGCAATTTCTCCTTTTCCCACAATACTGTCTACCCTGTCAGAATATTATTCTTCAATTTTAATCACATTTTGAAATTTCGTCTTCAAATTCTTTCAATTTGGGACAGGCGAAAATTCGGCGTTTGGTAAAGGGTTAATGAATGAATAAACACCTTAAAGATTCAAATCTTCATGACAATAAGGTCATGAATGACATCACACCTTTCAGGTGCAAACTGATATCAAACTGAGATAATGAATGTATCATTACAGGTCCGATGGACTACCAGAAGAATATAATGATCCTAGACGAGATGGCCAACAATTACACGGAGAGTAGATACATTCTATTCGGCCTGGTGGCTAACTGGGTACCGATGTACAAAACCTGGGTGAAGCTGAAAAACTTCGGGGGCGGAATCGATGTGGATAAAAGTGAGTTAACTTGAAGGTCTTGGGTTCGAATCTATTAGTCTGTTGCCTCGAAATTGCGGGTCGATGTGTGTTGCATCGATATTGCAGGTCAATATCGGGTCATAGTCGTTCGACCCATTTAGTTCACCGGTTTATCACTTAACATCATCACATTGTCAGTTTTTTGCTGGTTGGTAGGGACTTCCCTAGGACATTGTCAGTTTTTTGCTGGTTGGTAGGGACTTCCCTAGGACATTTTCAGTTTTTTGCTGGTTGGTAGGGATTTCCTTAGGACATTGTCAGGCGCTAGGGGCTTAATGCAGCGGTAGGTTGGTGTGGGATGTGTTGCTCTGCCTATTGCCATTTTTAATGCAGCGGTAGATTGGTGTGGGATGTGTTGCTGTGTCTATTGCCATTTTTAATGCATCCCAATATGTCGAGGTATTTTTTGAAATTAAAAGACAAAACACAAGCACTGTTCCTCAACCAAATCAAATGTATAAAACTATTTTAGAAGTAAGCATAATGGCTTAGAGACAGATTAAAAGCGCTATTGACACATTGTTCGAACAGTGGGATCGATTAAGGTGCGGGGGAATGCTTATTTTGGAATCCTGGAGGTGGGGCATCACAGCGCTAAGCAGGCCAGGGTAAAACCATGACATGGATTGGATTCAAAATAATTTCAGTCAGATCACGGCGTTTATGACAAATGCCCCTGGTATGTGTTCACATTTACCGGACACTATAGTTTTTCGAAGCAGCTTTGTTATTTAGAAATATAAATGTTAAGTTTTATAAATACATGTACATCCTCATAATGCGTACCCCTTTTCACATACCATGTGATTCATATGTTTTGTATGCTGTGTATTTATAATGATGTACTATATACAAGTCGAAAATAAAATTCTGTTCAGTTCTGTTCTGTTTAGTTTTAAGGATGTGGTTTATCTAAACCCGTACATACTATGCCATATTCGCTGATCTGTTGTTCTCACTTAGTTTTAGTTATATTTACCCACCCCTCACGAGAGGTAAAACTGCTTATAGAGCAAATTATCATTTTGGCACAGTGGTTTGTAACATATTTTTAATTCAAGCATAGTTTATTTATCGAAATTCACATCATATCCATAAACATCAAGCTAAACAATATATATGAAATGGATAAAAACGAAAGCAAAAGCCATTTTTAACATATTATTCAATAGATGCAGTAAAGTCTGGTATTATCATCTATATAGTTGGTATTCTTGTAATAGAAAGCGACGTGATTTTCACACTTTACTCCAGGGTACCGTTTTACTAAACAGTTTACGCTTAAGATTTGCGTAAGTCTAAAACAACAAGTCCTTTTATTTCAATATTTGGCAAAGCAATATTGCAAAGTAACACATCATTGGAAACGTCTCTCCGAGACGCTTCCAATGACGTGTCACATTGCAATATTGTACTTTCATTGAAGATATTATCCATGTTAATCAATCATGACTTACGCAAACATTTTCCGTAAGTTGTTTAGTAAAACGGGCCCCAGACTACCAACGATATATATATAAGAAAACTGGCAATTCATGTATCGAACATAATGGCAAAAAAAGATAAAAAAGAATAATCTTGGTGACCATATATTATATGTCTTTCTCTTAGTATGACTTTACTACAATAGATTTAGGGACTATACACAACTTAATATGTTTATATGTTAGTTTATATTATGGGCCGGAGGCCTTTGTTTACAAATACAATTTCTGTATTTTGTGTTCTGTATTGTGGAGTGTGTTGATAGCTGTTTTCATCATTTCAGACGGTGTACCTACTAATGAGACAGAATTCTATATGATATTAAAGGAATATCTTGGAACGCCTTTCGGGTTACCGTTTTCAAAATACATCGACCTCACAGACGACCCCGTACCACGGGTGAAGGTAAAATGTTGTTTAACCCTTTACCAAGCATTCAATTTTCGGCCGTCCCAAATTGAAAGAGTTTGCAGACGACATTTCGAAATGTGATGAAATTGGAGAATAAACTTCTGATAGGGCAGGAACATTGTGGGAAAAGGAGGAATTGCTCGTTACGAGCAATTTCTCTTTTTCCCACAATGTTTTCCAGAATCGTCTGCAACAAATTGGTTATATTTCTTTATTGTTTGGTAATTGGTTAAAGCTTACTGTTCACAGATGTGATGAAACTTGGACATCACCTATATCTTTTAAACCTGCCTAGTAACTGCTTTGCTGCATGAAATGTACTGAAGAATAACCATTTCGAAATGAAATAAGTTCGTATTTGAGTATTGAGCGCCTGTATACAATGACTAAATACGAATTTAGATCAAAGAGCGTTGCAACGGTTTGAAATCCAACATATACCGTCTGTACATACTTTGATATATTAACACATTCTGAATCAATTTTGCATATTTTCATTAAATAGTATACCCCAATTCAAAAACCGTATTGTTTCAAGGTAAGTTTATTTTGACTTTACAAATTGTCTCATGTACCTTTAAATGCTTTGTCTTTTATAAACCACCTAATACATGCAGTTTTTTCGTTGGCACCAGTTGTTTTACAGGCGTTTTGTCACAAACTCTTTTCCATTAAGTTTTCTCCTACGCGTTTAGAGGCTAAAGATAAAGCTACCCCTTATGATGCTGGGTAATTTCCATAGAATAGATTATTGTGTCGTCTGCTTTCTAAAACCTTACATATCTGCTCAACTTTTTTACGGAAGGATACTTCGAGAAGCAAACACTTATTTATTAGCCAGCCGCCAATTTTCTCGTCGGCTGACCTGGATCTAACCTGTTTGCTAGATCATGAAATCGGTTCCAGCACTATTAAAGTTAAACACGTTTCGGACAACCGATATGCACAGTGCATGTTTGTTTGATGGATGCTGAATCTTCTCTCACTTGTTTTCATTTTTATTAAAATGTAGATCGTCCTGTTGGCATTATTTGATCTCACGTATCATATCTCGTACTTTTGTTCATGGAATCGATTGTCAACAATGTACCTAATGGGCTCATTTGCCCTTTCCCAAGCAATAACGACGTTTGACGACTTTGTTGCAGACGACTTTAGAAAACATTGTGGGAAAAGGAGAAATTGCTCGTAAAGAGCATTTTTTCCTTTTCCCACAATATTTTCTGCCCTATCAGAAGATTATTTTCCAATTTCATCATATTTTGAAATGTCGTCAGCAAACTCTTTCAATTTGGGACAGTCGAAAATTTGTTGTTTGGGAAAGGGTTAAGGAATTACGTAAATAAAAATTAGCTAAACATGCGTTTATTTCCCTTGTTTCAGTGGACGTATTTTCCTATGCAACAAATCGTCTCAACTGATGTTTGGGAGAACGAACGTATAATGGAAGAGGTGCGTCGAATAGCAGATGACGCCACTGCACAACTGACGGACGGAAAATGTTTTTGTTACTCCTTCTTTCACATATTTACGGAAGTTATTCGGGTATGTGCTATTTATGTTGACAGTATATTAGTTTAAAACTATTTAGTTAACATAGATTGTGACAGAAGCTTGAAGCTTACCTGTTTGCTACTCTGAGTATCTTTCCTCATCAAAATTATGCAGAAATCTTAGGTTTTGGAAAACAGACGACATAAAAATCTATTTTTAGAAAATGACCCAGCATTCTAAGGGTTAAGATGTTATGACACACTTGCCGGTTAAGTACGTTACGTTTTAAGCTCTGTTTCTATAAATATTGAAGCTATATCTATTCTAATATTAGCAAAAACCCATAGACTTAAGAATTTGCTGCAGACGAAATGTTAATTAGAATATTTTAAGATCCATATTAATTCGTGTGCGTTGTGTTGGTTAAAATGTGAAGCCACTTGTTTTGTTATTTCTGTATATTGGTACGGAAATAATAAAGAATGATAAAGAATGTTATTTTGGATAGAAATACGTCCGTTTGTCTGTTTGTATTTGTTTTGAGTTGCGTGAGAAAATATGCAAATTCAAAATCAGATAACAACTATGAAATAAGAAAAAAAAGAAAAAACAACTTTTCTTTTTCCAAGTTGTTTAGAAAAAACTTTTTAATAATTGCTCTTTATGAGCATTTTCTAATTTGGAGAAAGTTATTTTATAGATAAAAGTGGGGCCTCGGCGACCCAGTGGTTAGAGTACAGAACTTGAAATCATACGGCCCCTCTGTGGTTCAAATCCCGGTGAATGTATGTTGATTATCACCATGTCCCTTCTGGTACATATTTTCATATAAACATGAAGACACATGCTTATTTCTTTTTCCTAATGTGTGATACATGTATGTATGTAAATATGTAAATTGTGCATATACACTGGTATTGTATACGGGTGGGAGTCTATATAAGTGTACATGTATGATGAAAATCTTTTGGGTAGCACTGTTGAAATTGGAATTATCTACTTTAAGAAGACGAACAATCACACCCCACCCCCCAACACACACAATTGAAATCATTAATTTTATTGGTATGTTGTTCCTTTTCTTTATTATGACGAAACGGATGATATTCAAACACTGTTCAGCTTATAATGCTAAAAACGTTATTTATCTTAAGAACATGACTTATCCTTTTCACTATTTAACTACTATGTACTGTATGTACTGTATGTACTGTATGTACTGTATGTACTGTATGTACTGCATGTACTGTATGTACTGTATGTACTGTATGTACTGTATGTACTGTATGTACTGTATGTACTGTATATACTGTATGTAGTATTGCTGCTTGTATTTATTGCCACATTGGTCTATGACCTTCTGGTGTTAAATTAAATAAAACTTGTAAAACTTGTATTTCCGCACGCAACTCAAAGCAAATACAAACCATTCTACACGATACTATTCCGTATATATTTCAGTACGTGGATACGGAGATCATGAAGAACTTTATTCTGGCTGGGATTGCGGTATTTGTTGTCACGCTGTTGTTAATCGTCGATTTTGTGACCAGTTCCTTCGTCCTTCTATCTGTCTGTTTAACCACGGTGAGTAATATTCGCTTAACTTTCTCGGTCATGGAATAAAATTAATGCAATGCGTCCACTGTATCTCTATATGATTAATTCTATTTGCCGCTGGTCCCTATGAGACGAATCGTTGAGACTGAGCTGGGTCCGTCTTGGACTTTGCAGTGGTTATTCATTCAAATGCAACCGCTGATTTGCCTCTGGAGTAACGTAATTACAGTTTATTACAGACGGGGGTTCCGTTATTCTGGAATCAGACCAAAGTAATGCTTGGTTTTATCAAATTGATGTATGTTCTTTTGATCAATGGGTTACCAAAATGGAATCCTGGTTTTTAGAATATGAATTAGCGTCCATTGCCGGACACAAATTTCTAATGCCAGTGGTTTGGTTCTGATAGGACAAAGCTTCATGTTGTTACAAGCGGAGGTTGTGTACGTTTAGAACCATATTAACTTTATAATTCTCTATATGTTTATCTACACTTTCTTTATCTATGTGACCTTGATTTGTTTGTATATTTTGAATATTATTGTAATGACAAGAAACTTTGTAAGTTTACGTTTCAATATAATACTCGTATTCGTATTCGTAAACTGTACACGGGTGCGAACTAGTTTTTGTAGATCCATTGGTGTATATAACGTTTCATAAAAAGGTCATCACTATTAGATATGAAGATAGATAACGGGGAAACAGCAGTCGCTTAGAGGTGTCAGGCTTTTTTCTCTTCGTAAGGGGTTTATAAGCTCATTGTGACTATTGCCGTTGTCTTTATTTGAGGAAAAGAAGAAACAACATACTAACGACATCAGAGAGCAGTCTCTTATCTATTCAAAGTTTGACCATGTAACAATTACATGGTTAGTAAATGCAAACGACTTCATGTACATTCAATATCTATTATTTAAACGCAAAAAGTAGGTCATTCATGCCCAATAAATTTATTTTAAAATTATTCCTAGTAAGTTTTATGGTACACTAAGTTAGGAAAAGAACTTAACAAAATGAAAATATTCATCTATGTATGAAATAAGAAGAATTAACAGCTTCTTATCTGAATTTAAGAAAATGAAGAAACAATGTTTTTATACATCATCAGAGACAGTCTAACCTACTAGCGCCGCGCATGGTCTTTTAACGTTTTTTAGTTGAATTCAACATCACCAGCACTATCGCACAGAACCATTTATAGCTTAGATAAACCCCACATTCAGGCCTGTAATTCGCGGTTTCACTTACATAATAAATAAAGTGTATTTTGATCCTAAAATATGTACCAAAAAGTCATGCTTGGCTCCAATATAGTGCCTTTCAAAAACAGAATATAAGCTTTGCCCTATTTCTATGTCAGTGGTATGTTCACGTATTCTCTTTCAATCCTAAAATAAGTGATTCTACCCAGTTTGGTAAACCCTTATGGGCAATTGAGTATGGTGTCTTTCTCCATCATTAAGAGTCGAGCAGCGTACAGGAAGGATCATTCTTGTAGCTGTTGCAATATATTACTCCAGATGTAAAAAGATAAAACTCTAATACAAGATTTTTACATTGACACATATCCAACATGATTGTATATTTCAGCTCAACATTATGGGATCGTTACATTTATGGGGTTTTTATCTGGATGTGAACCTGGTGGTTTTGTTAATCATTTCTATCGGACTGGCGGTGGATTTCTCGGCACATGTCGGCTACACATTTATGACCCTCACGGGCACGCGAAGAGGTAAGTTGATAGAATAAAACTAGTTAAAGGCTCATGAAAGGAGATTAATGCTATATCAAACCATATCATTTGGTAAACATTAGGTAATGTGCAAATAGTTCTCACCAAAAGAAAACTAATAGCATAACTTTAACATTAAAACCAACGAGAAATAACCCAGATCAGTCAGTTGGATAATTCAGATTGCCTGATTTTTCACCTTTAAACTGTTCATGTGATACCAAATTTCTTTGAACCGACGACATTGTGTACATTGATTCGGAACAAACAATCCAACTTTTTTTCAGATGTGAAAACGAAATCATTGTCAATTGATTCAAGCGAGAACTTTATTCTCTTTCATATAACTTTATACCATTCATTTTATTGCCTTAACCTTTTTTTACCAAACGGCAAATTTTCGACTGTCCTAAATTGAATGAGTTTTCAGACGACATTTCAAAATGTGATTCAATTGAAAAAAATTATCTTCTGATAGTTCAGAAAATTGTGGAAAAAGGAAAAGATGTTCGTTAGGAGCAATTTCTTCCTTTCCCATTATGTTTTCCAGAGTCGTCTACAACAAACAGGTCAATGGTGTTATTGTTTGGTAATGGGTTAAAGGATGCCGTTCCCAGATTAATGCCATACATGCAACAGAATGAGAAAATACAGGACATTGATGTCCTTTTCGTTTTTGTTACGAGCTAAATAAAAACCAACGCATGTGACCTCTATGCTACCGTACTTGTCAACAAATAGTTTAGTTTTCCAACCCATTACCAAACAATAACGGCATTTGACCAATTTGTTGCAGATAACTCTTGAAAATATGGTGGGAAAAGGAGAAATTGCTCATTTTCCAATTTCATCACATTTTGAACTTCTTTCAATTTGGGAGAGTCGAACATTGGGTGTTTGGTAAAGGGTAAGTTGTCAAGAACATGAATTTTTAACGTTAAAATTGCTCAAGAAGTTTGCAGGGGTGTCCGAATGCGAGATGCGTGAGCGTGAGCGATTGAATATCCGAGTTACTGCGGGACAATATCACGGAATCTAGCTTAAAGCTTCTCGTTCATAGATATGAGAATACCTGGGTATATCGTTACTTCAAAAGTATGCAAAAGAGTATGCTGTTACATGCGACGTTATGGAGGAAAGCCATTGAAAGTATAACTTATGTGTATTTATGTATTGAGGGCATTGAATGTTTGTCTTTGATCTCTACAGAGCGAGCTATCAACACCTTGGACCAGATAGGACCGGCCATTCTACATGGTGCCTGTACCACGTTCCTCGTATTCTTCGTACTTGTGTTCGGTCGGGGTCTATCGGCCTTCTTCGCGGTAAGTTCGAACCCCCTTTCTGCCGAATTATGGACTGCACGAAAAGGACCTGTGTGGCCTAGTGGTTATGGTAGTGGTATGGTATCTCGGGTATTTGAGGTTCGAGCCCAACCGATGCCTATGGTTTCGTGGGAGTGTCTCCTGGGAGTACACTTCAGAGCATTGGCCTAGTACTGGTGATACCTGGAGAGCCGAAATATAAGTGAAACAATCTTGATACAACATTAAACCCTATTTCAACAAACAAATGGACTGCATGGATAGTCTATACGGGAGTCGATGTTTTAACCCTTTCCCAAACAAAATTACGAAATTTAACCACTTAGTTGCAGACGACTTTAGAAAACATTGAGTGATAAGGAGAAATGGCTCGTGACGAGCAATTTTTCCTTTTCCCTTAATGTTTTCTGTCCTATCAGAAGATTTTTTCCAATTTCATCACATTTTGGAATGTCGTCTGAAATCTCTTTCAATTTGGGACAATCTAAAATTTGTTGTTTGGGAAATGGTTTATCCCTTTTCTAAATATTGATCGTGTTACAGAAACTGCTGCATAAGTCTTTAACCCTTTATCAATTGCCTAATTTTCGACTGTTCCTAAGTGAAAGAGATTGCAGACGTCATTTCAAATTGTGATGAGATGGGAAAGTAATCTTCTGATAGAGTAGAAAACATTGTGGGAAAAGGAGAAATTGCTTTGACAACATGATAACTTGTACCTAATACACAATGTAACATTCTTTCACCATGGTTACTTCGAAATATCATTAAACGTATGTATCTTTCATTATATATGTGTCGTCTGCTTTTGCTGTTAATTTGACCAGCCACATATTTCTTAGATGACGTTATTGGTTTAAGATGTTTAAGATATCTGTTTACAACAAATCGATATCTACTAACAGATGTTTTCAACGAATCGATATTCTTTTGTTTACAAGAATCGCTATTTGTTTACTGGTATTTCCAATGATGAAATATTTTTTTACAACGAATCGATATTTGCTTACATGTGTTAACAACGAACGATAACTGTTTACAGGTGTTTATCCTAGTGGTGCTGTTTGGGTTGTTCCATGGGCTGTGTTTCCTTCCCGTGATGCTCAGTATAGTTGGGTCCGTCCCGTATTATAATGCCGGACCAGACGGTACCCTCGATAATGAACGACAAGCAGTGAGTATATCCGAACATTATCTAATATCAAGGTTTTATTCAACCGTTCTCTCCTGCGAATAGGCACCTTTAATGAAAGAAAAATCGGTTATGGTCGGCTACCTGGGACCTACGTGAGTAATATTCTTTATAGGAGAAGAATTGTTTTTGACAAAGACGTTTTTGAGAAAGCCGTTTTTCGGAAAATATGCTATTTCCTGGCAATGCTCTTGTATAAATATAAAGGATGACGTAAAAGACTTCAAAAGGTGTTGAAGCCAAGTTGTCCAAAGAAAAGGAAACATTAATATACACAAAGATTGATGAACGTTTTTCTAACCAATTTAAACCGTTGAAACAAAACGTTAAGCAGTTTGCTTGGTATAATTTTGTTTCACAAATCGTCAGTAATAGGATGTGGGTAAAAAAATCTCCGTTTATCAAAGTTAGTTTTTAACCATTTCTACAAAATAAATGGTTGTTGCTTGCATGCAACTTTGATGGAATGACACTTTCTTTATCAGTATGGGTCACATGACCATAAGCGTGTTACTTTTGAAATCTTAAATTTGAATTGACTCCAATGATAAATCATGTATTTTTTAGGCCTTGCTGAATTAATGATGATGTTTCCCCCCTTAGCTTTATGCTGGAAAATCAAATTTGTTCATTAAAAATCATAAAAAAAACAGAAATAAAACGAACATCTCAATCGTCCCAAACTATTCTACGGAGCAGAGTGTACAAATTCCGTCCGAAATCAGTACATAAGCTTTCAAATCTAGCCGAGGTACCGACATTTGTGTTCATACATCCCAAAGAAGTTATCCTGCAATAGGCAACTAAAACACACTTTGAGAGCATTGCAGGACTATCATATATACAGAAACACAACAGTTTTCTACCAGCTCATCTCTTTCTAGCAAAACTATGCACCCGAAGTTGCTCAAAACTTCTAAATTGGACTACTTTTTGGCACTACAAGGTGCCAGACCAATTACTTATAAAACCGAATAGACATATCGAGGGTTCAGTGCAATACTATAATAAGTGCTTCATGTTTATGAAGCACTTATTATAGTATTGCATTGACCCCACGGTAAGTGGTTGCACACTTTACAATAACCGATTAAGTTAGGACTGAATTGTTAATTTATGTGATCTCCATGTTAACCATGTTAACCAAATCAATGCCGACGATCAAGAGCAGTACGAATTGAGATATGGGTAAGTCTCTATTTTATGTTAGAGGACAACGCAACACAACTGATATGATGTTGACAAATGCAATACAATTTCAGAAAAAAACGATATCAATTTTTCGCTGTTTCAGATCGTCCACAGTAATAGTTCCGCGTCTCAGGTGACGACTACTTCAGGGTTGAGTTTAACGTTAAAACTTGAGTACACCCAAACCACAACCTCTTCCGGTCACACCACCGAAAACAGCACAGATAGAGCAGGGAACCAGGAACACGTTCAACTCAATCATATATCGGAACCAGCCGCGGGACACAATAGTCTGGGATCCAGTACGATTGGCTTCGAAGATGAAAAGGAAACTGCATCGAAAGAGAACATAAGTGACAATGGTGGCGAATCGGATACGGAGATCAACAACGCAGCGAAAGTTGATAACTCGCATTTGTGATGAAAGTTATAACGACCATTATTAAGAACCAATTATTTAAAGTTGATACGAATGTGTTCAGATGGAAAATGACAAATGAGAAAACTCATGAGACTTAAGTCGAGGGCTCAAATTTGTGATAAAAACGATCATGACACATTTAGAGAAATATGCAACAAATGCGGACTTGTAATTAGAATCATGATTGAGGATATATACTAACCCTTATAGTACTGGAACCAACTTCATGCTTTTGCAAACAGTTTAGATCACAGGCCAGCCGCCAAGTGAGCTGGCCTCTCGAATGTGATCTAACATGTTTGCTTTTCCGAGTATCTTTCTTCAACAAAATTAAGTAGATATGAAAGGTTTTGGAAGGCAGATGACAAAAAAATACATTTTTAGAAAATAAAAAGCATTCTCAAGGGTTAGAATTTAGGAAGTTTTGAAGTTATCACAGGTTAACTAGAGGATGCTGTTTGCATTTATGGTAAAGTTGGCTCCACAAAGTTTGGTTACCAGGATGTTGTTATACTAAACAGTTTACGCTTAGAATTTGATTAAGGTAAACCTTTCCCATTATTTCAATAGTAAGATAAGTAACATACCTCCAATATACTTCCAATACTTATTTGTTTGAAAGAATACATAAAGGTAACAGGATAAATAGAATAGACGGTTGGTGTCTTTGAATGGGAAAAGTTATCGGGTGCGGCTTCGGATTATTATCCGTTTCGCCTTCGGCTCACCGGATAATATTCCTAAGCCTTGCCCGATAACATGTCCTTTTCACGACACCAACCATCTATTCCTCGTTACATAACCAATACTCGCTCCGAAACTAATTTTTAGATTATACAGGAAAAAGCATAAACATCTATCATATAAACACTTTACAATAATTTACTTTTATTTACGATGCTATCCATGCTTACCAGATTTTACTTAGGTAAGTCATTCAGTAAAACGGTTCCCATACGGGTTTTAGTTGGTTTTCTTCTTCTAATCTAGGTATCGCGACGAATATTTTCACTCATGTTACTGAAGTCGAAAGGTCCATAGAGTATAAACATATCCGATCGATACTGTGATGGGAATTAAGTGTTAATTAATTGGACTGTTGTCAATCACTGAGATTTGTGAAACAATTGGACGAGTAGTTCGATAGATACTGATCACTTATTCTTGTTCGTGTGTTCAAATCGACAAATCAAACATATCACCACTGTCAAACGTTTAACCATAATAGTGCTGGAACCGACTTCATGCTTATGCAAACAATTTAGATCCAGGCCAGCCGCCAAGTAAATTTGTAACCTGTTTGCTACCTGGAGTATCTTTCTTCGACACAATTTAGCCGGCGTTGAAGGTTTTGGAAAGCAGATGACACACAAATCTATTCATAGAAAACTCCCCGGCATTCCTGGGGTTAAGTTTGAAAATGGCATTTCGAGACAACCGTTGTGCACAGTAAAGATACTATCGACAATTTAACTTTTAAGTTACGCATTTTACAAGATCATAAACATGAGTGGAAAAATATTGAAAATATGTATCATTGATCAATAAGTCTGATGGCATGTCCAAGCATCCAAGAGAATCGTTATCGTCTTTGGAATGGTTCAAACAAAGAACTCTTACAATTTAAAGGTACCTGTATTTCATAGCATTCTTAAATAATTTTCGATTTTTCTTCTTCTCTATTGTTTTTCCTTTTTTCTTTATTAAAGAGACTGTTCGAAAGTAATCGTTAAAGTTAGTGGTATTTCTATAAACAAACTTTGGTGGCATTGCTATATCTATATCCATCGACATTGTGTACACACTTTGAAAATTGAAAAAACAAATACTTCTATGCATACAAACACAATCGATAATTTTGGTTGTATCTTAATGGTTTGTTTATATTATTATTACCAGTTGGCCACTTTGATGTTAATTAAAAGAATCCAACGAGAATATTTAACTAAGGTGGCATTAATATGTTTACATTCTTCACCAATTGGGCACTTTGATGGTACTTTTAAGCATTTCAAGAGTTCAAATAACTTTTGAGGCATTATCATTTCCATGACTATTACAATTTAGATACGGTTGTGGTATATTTTAGTATTTCGAAATAGAATGAAACATTGGTGGCATAAAGAAGCTAGCTGATCTATTCTCAGATGATTAAACTGTTTTTTCTACGCAAACCCGAGTAAACCAATAATCTTAGTTTAATTTAAAACAATGCTCAAATGATATACCATTATAACCAAACAATAACGACATTTGACCACTTTGTTGCAGACGACCCTGGAAAAAATTGTAGGAAAAGGAGAAATTGCTCTTAACAATATTTTCTGCCATACCAGAAGATTATTTTTCAATTTCATCACATCTTAAAATCTCGTCTGCAATCTCTCTCAATTTTGGGACAGTCGAAAATTTGGCGTTTAGTAAAGGGTTAAGGGGCAAAAGATTATGCCTGTATATAAGCTACACATAAATGGCAGCGGTTCTGAAGGAACGTCTCTTAGACATAAAGGTCTTAAGTCCGAGTCTCTTGATGAGCTGGTATTAGCCAGTGACTTTTCATCGATTCATCCAGGTAGAAAAATCGAAAGTGATCAAAATCGATAATTTTGATTTAGTTTAAAATAAACTTATTTAAGTGATTTGAGCAGGCATAAAGATGCGTATATATATTTATAATTCAAAGTAAATCCAAATTAACATAATGCATGTATCGAGCATGATAGATGAAACAAATGTTCTTAATGATCCTGTTGTTGTTGTTTTTGTTGTTGTTTCACATTTTTGTAATTGTTATCTTTTAAATTCTCCAGGTTTTTCCTCATGCGTGATCATTGGTCAAAATCGACATCAAATATAGACAACTACAGACTATTAAATAGGAAACTTCTCGATAGCTGTTAAAATATTTGTGATATAAGAAGGGACGAATAGCTTTCAATTATCGAATTATGTTACAATGGTATCTTGATTTAACCACTGCATGAGTGTTTGATTGAGCATATGTTAACAAAATTATGAACGCAACTCAATTCCATTATTTTTTTGTCTTACCATTCTTATTGTTAAGTTATTTATATTAAATATTAAATATTTTACAACCTGATAATATGAATAAACAGTTTGAAATTTGATTTCTGGTGTTGATAACTTTTTAGCCATCTCAACAGAACGTAGAGTGTTGTTAAGGTCTGTGACGAAGTCAAGTATCGACCAAAGCGTTGACACGTGGTGTTAACCCATTACCAACCAAAAACGACATTTAATCACTTTGTTGCAGGTGACCCTGGAACACATTGTGGGAAAGGAGAAATTGCTCGTGCCGAGCAATTCTTTCCTAATCCCACAATGTTTTCTGTCCTATCAGAGGATTGTTTTCCAATTTCATCACATTTTGAAATGTCTGCAAACTCTTTCAATTTGGGACAGTCCACAATTTGGCGTTAGGTAAAGGGTTAAAAGGACTTTCACATGGATTGTGATTTAGATTATTTTTAATCTAAAATTTCTTCTACAGATAAATAGAGAATATATGGCGGTGTCGTGAAATGTTATCGGGCAAGGCTTAGGATTATTATCCGGTGAGCCGAATAGAGAATAGATGGTTGGTGTCGTGAATCGGAAATGTTATCGGGCAAGGCTTAGGATTATTATCCGGTGAGCCGAATAGAGAATAGATGGTTGGTGTCGTGAATCGGAAATGTTATCGGGCAAGGCGTAGGATTATTATCCGGTGAGCCGAAGCCGATCTCGATTTATCCTGTTACCTTTATTGTTTCTAATTAACAAAAATAAAGCAAAATACAAGAGAGAACAAGACAAAACAGAGTAATTAAGTAGAGAATGGTATAAATATTACGTCATGACGTACTTATGTCGCTATGGATTGTCACGTAAGAAGTGTTATACATGTATGTTAGTGCAGGATTCCACAAATGTTATACACGCTGTTATTGGTCACAAAATGGCATTGGTGATAGGATAAAATGATATCAGAGATTTCTAGAGTTACTGAAAACTTGATTAGTGATTCACGTCCCGACCTTTTTCACAAGTACATGTCGAAGATAAGGCACATTTTGTTTTAAAAAATAGTAAACCTTTTAAACCTTTTCCCACAATGTTTACTGCCCTATCAGAATATTATTTTTCAATTTCATCCCATATTGAAATGTCGTCTTCAAACTCTTTCAATTTGAGACAGTCGAAAATTTGGTGTTTGGTAAAAGGTTAAAGGATGACAAATGAAAAGACGTCTTCCCCCAATAGCGTTGGCTAAAGTATTAACCAACCTATTGTTTTCGTTTTGTTTTTATTTCATTTATTATAAAAATATACAAAGCACATTAACAAACAAACTAAGACGAGTAGATAAAGACGATATGAACGCATAACACTTGATAATTCAGCTTAATAAATTTGAAACACGCATGATGAATAATTCTTAGAATGATGGAAAACTATTCTTTACTCACAATATTTAAACAGCTTGCAATACGTTAGGGAAACTTTGATTGAAAATTAGAATGTTAGCCATATGAACCGCAGCACGTTGGTCGTATTTATACATATAAGGTAGATGTATTGTTTGTTTTAATGTATTGACTTTTGAATTTGTATTCTAACATCATAAAACGCTATCGATTATTTTATGTTTTTATGTATACATATATAGCCTTATTGTCCCCATTTTATGAAAATTTACATAGGTATAAATACATATTCAACACATAGATTATCAAAGGTATTCATAAGAATTAAACACATACAACGTGAAAGGAAAACGTTAAAGAGCATTAAATTAATAACAAAACTTTAACTTGTCACTATACAAGGCCCTTTCTTAAAGGCACATAAAAGGAGATTTATGCTATATCAAACTGTTTTATTTGGCAAACTTTTGATCAGATTAAGTTAGTTATCACCAAAAAAAACCATCAGCAAAACTTGAACATGAAAGTCTACCAGAAATAACCTAGATAAGCAAGTTTAATAAGTCAGATTGTCTCATTCTTCACCTCTGACCTTGACAGTTGATACACAAACATTTGAATCGACCAATCAGAATTCTTTATTTTGAATATGTAAACAAACAGGTTGTTGATAAACATGATTGAATTGGAGACTACTATATTTCAAGCACAAAATAACTTATTTTAAAGGAATCTTTTTTATAGGGTCGAAATGCATTTGTTAATTAATTCTCATGACTTTTATGAACATAATTAAAGAACTCCATATATTTTTTCAGTAATTGATTTGTACTTATCTCTTTTGATGTGCCTTTAAGCGTTATAATACATATACCCTGGATAGCCTAGGCTAGGAAATGTGTCTTCCCAAAGGACACTTCACTATGAAACATTTGTTTGCAATCGAGAATCGAACCAATGCAATACAATACAATACAATACAAAATCTTTGTTTCGTTCAATTTCCTTTACAGAAGACATGAGGATAAAATAACATAATGTAAAAGAGGCGTCTGTATTGTATTTCTCACTGGTCTCTGTCTCTCTTTCTCTACCCCTCTATATCTGCCTCTCTATCTCTCTATCTCTACCTCTCTGTCATTTATCATATATCACTATCTCAATATATCACTATCTCTCCATTTTGAATTCCACTGACAATATGCATACGATTACGGTTTTAAAGAGAAAGTTTAAGGAGAAACTTTAATCAAATGAGTGTTAAACGTACCACAAAACAATACTTTGACCTATGAGGTCGCTTAACACAATGTTTATAATGAACCCTGTTGACCAGTCTCTAGCCCCGAAGCTTACCATTAAGTCACCAGGGATCTAGTAATTTGAGGAAATAAGAAAGATATAAAATTAATATGAAAATCAACACACAATAGAACCAAATAATAATCAAACAGAAATCACTTCGGTCCTTAGAAATATCCTGTCTTTGGGAGAGAACTATGCTTTGGTCGCAATTAGAATATTGTTGGTTTCTGCCCTTTACCGACCCTAGATTTTACTGGTGGGAAGGTAGGTAGGAAAATTATTTTATTTTTATTTTATTTAAAAAATGATATTTTCAATATACTTGTCGACTATAGATATTCAAAACACTGAAAAAGGCCACAACAAATATGTTTTAAGAAATTGAAATATCATGTTTTGGTGGGGAAGGGGTAGGTAAAGGCTAAACAGACTTAATTTTAGTTTAAGCCTTATTTGTTGTCGCTTTGTAAGGCTTTCATAAGCGCACTGCGCGTTCGTCCCTCTGTCACTTCGACCCCTCGCCCTCTCATTCTAGCACCTGAAATAGATATACGGAACTAACACTAGGAGTGGCGAAAGCAATTGTCCGTATTAGACAGCTTGTCTAAAAGCCTTATCCCATTACCAAACAAAACCGACATTTGAGCAGTTTGTTGCAAAAGACTCTGGAAAACATTGTGGGGAAAGGAGAAATTGCTCTTTACGAGCAATTTCTCCTTTTCCCACAATGTTTTCTGCCCTGCCAGAAGATTATTTTTCAATTTCATCACAATTTGAAATGTAGTTTGCACACTCTTTCAAATAGGGACAGTTGAAAATTTGGCGTTTGGTAAAAAGTTAACAGATAAGTGAAACTTTAATAAAATTTACTTCATGACCAGAAAACGGATAAATGCAGAAATGATTTTTGCAACTACGGACAAATCAATCAAAATCAGATTTCGCCAACCCTGAACACATTCTAACTAATGAGAATACATGTTTGAGACTTTTTCAATGAATACTTATTTTGGTAGATCTCAAATGATTGGTTAAGAACAAATAATCATTTCCTGCAAGATCAGAAAAGAGAGCATTAAATGTCGAAATGAAACGATTTAACGTATTTAAGTGATGAAATGGAAGCAATCTTTTGATTTATCAGACTCACGTATTTACGTGTGTTAGGTCGACTAAATTGTGTTTTGTTTGTTTGCAGAGAGCTTCAGCTTTGTCATGTAAGTATATCAAACATTGCTATGCTTGAGTAAATTACGTATACGCTTGTCTTTACCGTAAAATGAGTCATTTTTGCCGAATGTGATTTGAAATCAGGGAACCTTCAGAGAAGACGGTTATTTAAAAGCAGAGAGATGAATGGGGGAATTATTCAGCATGAGTAACACACTCCTTGATGTGATATGATGTGATGTGAAATTATGTGAAATGATGTGATGTGATTTGATATGATGTGATATGAGCTGATGTGATATGATATGATATGATGTGATATGATTCGATATGATATGATGAGAAATGATGCGATGTGATATGATGTGAAATGATATGATATGATATGATGTGATATGATATGATATGATGTGATATGATATGATGTGATATGATATGATATGATATGATATGATTTGATATGATAATATAATAAATGATATGATATGATGTGATATGATATGATATGATGAAATATGACATACTATGATATGATATGATGAAATATGACATACTATGATATGATATGATGAAATATGACATACTATGATGTTATATATGATGTCAAATGTATGCTGTGATATGATATGATATGGAGTAATTTGAGATGATATGATGTGGTATGGTATGCTTTGCTATGATGCGATGTGATGTGATATGATGTGATATGATATGATATGAAATGATGTGATATGATATGATGTGATATGATGTGAAATTAAATGATGTGATGTGATGTGATATGGTGTGATATGTGTGATATGATATAATGTGATATGATGTGATATGATGTGATATGATGCGATGTGATTTGATATGATAATATAATATATGATGTGATATGATATGATGTGAATGATGTGATATGATGTGATATGATATTATAAGATTTGATGTGATATGATGTGATATGATGTGATATTATGTGATCTGATGTGATATGATATGATGTGATATGATAATATAATATATCATGTAACATGATGTGATATGATATAATATGATGTAATTTGATATGATATGATGTGATATGATATGGATTGATATCATATGATGTGATGTGATATGAAATGATTTCATGTGATATGATATGGTATGGTATGATATGATATGAAATGACACGGGTATCATACGATACGATAAGATATGATAGGATACGATATAGTATGATACGATATTTTACGTTACGATACGATACGATATGGTAAAGCAAGGTCACGAACCTTCAATCTTTTGAATGAGGTTGATAATTTCGTCGTCGATTTGTTTTGCCTTATCTTCCAGATCGCTCAGTTCTCCGTGTATACGAAACAGACTTCCCAGGATATTATTGGGACAAGCGGACGGGGAGGGCGATGGGTAAGTGGTCTCCCATGGGTAAGTGGTCCCCAATGGGTAAGTGGTCCCCCATGGGTATGTGGTCCCCCATGGGTAAGGGCTGCTCGGGAGATTTTGGGGAGAAGAGGGCGGTGTTTGGTAAGTGGAGCTTTTGGTCATCCATGGTTTAGTGGTCCCCCATGGGTAAGTTGTTCCCCATGGGTAAGTGGTCCCCCATGGTTTAGTGGCCCCCCATGGGTAAGTGGTCCCCCATGGGTAAGTGGTCCCCCATGGTTTAGTGGTCCCCCATGGGTAAGTTGTTCCCCATGGGTAAGTTGTTCCCCATGGGTAAGTTGTTCCCCTTTGGTAAGTTGTTGCCCTATTGGTAGTGCTTAACCCTATTGTTGGTGTTGTTCCGATTACAGACTGTTCACATATACACGTTGAACATGGGCTTCCATATCTAAAAGAAAAACGACAAAAACAGCATGCTTAGTTAGTAAGAACTTAATTCTACTTTGATTGTGAAACACTTTTTTTTTTAAATTTGATTCACTTCGCTAAATTCTGTTTGTGGATACCTTGCCAGTAGTCCCACTCAATAAAGATCAATACAATATCACAAAGTGGACCTCTTCCTTTCACGGGGATTGAACCTACGGCCCATGTATCCAAAAACCGATGCTTTACCCCTGTATATCTTCCTGCTGTTGTTTTAAAAAACAAATTTCTTGTAGTGAGACAATTATTATGAAATATATGAACAGAAAAAGCATTTTATCTTTATGACAATACATAGCTACCTTCCTTTTCCACATGATACTATTTGTCAAAAGAAGTGATCCGTATGGTGTTGTATGTCTAGGTTATAAACTAAAGGAATAGGAGACGACCGTTATGAATTATAAGAAAAGAAGTTCGCAGTATCTTTATGACGCTGTAAGGAAAGCTTTGTGCCGAATGAAGAAACTGCTCAAGAGAATTGTCTTTTTGACACAATGGTTTCATTAATCATTTGCATCAATTCTACGCAACCTATTTCGGAGTAAAACAATACCCGCCCTAAACAGAGTGTGAGATTAGATATCCGGGGGTAGAGTAAATGTCCGGGGGTAAATGGGTAAATCAATCGTTTCTACTCGGCAATCCCCGGCTCAAATTGGTAGATACACTTCGTTTGTAGTTCATAAATACGTCAGAGAACCTTGGGAATTTGGTGATTTACCGCCGGATAACACGCTTGATTACAACATTACACACAGGGACTAAATATTCATGTAGTTACACACAAATTGGTTAAATATCTCACTTGGTTTTTGTTTAACTAATTTCATTAAAGATTATCATATCAACACATCTGTGTTTTATTTCTTCTCAATCGTATCTACTCGGCATTACCCGGCCGTTGCCGGGGATTTAAGAATAGATACGATTGCAAACGAACATAGCCTTCGTCGCCGCCATGTTGCCGGACTTCTCTCTAAATGGCTACCGTTACCTTCGAGGTTATTTTGAGAAATGGCAGAGGTGTTCCGAATGGGGGGAAATACCGGCATCCTGTTCAGCGAACTACGACATTAGTAACGACAGACCCTTGTACTACGATGCATCACAGAGCGATATGGCTTTTTGTGTACCTACGCACCGCATCGTAGTAGAAACATACGAAAAAAAAAAGGTTTTTACAGTATAGCACAAGGAATTGATTGTGACGTGTCATAACTACAGAACAGGTTTATTTCGCAGACGACTCTGAAAAACATTGTGGGAAAGGAAGAAATAGCTCGTCAAGGGCAAATTTTTCTTTTCCCACAATGTTTTCTGCCCTATCAGAAGAATATTTTCAATTTCATCACATCTTGCGATATCGTCTGCAAACTCTTTCAATTTGGGACAGCCAAACATGTGCTGTTTGGTAAAGGGTCAAGCAATAGTTCACAGGTCAGTGCAGGTCACAGGTCAGTGCAAAGCACACCTGTCGAACCCAATGATACACCGATACTTACACAATGCGAGAGGACTCGTACCATTGGCAAGGTGGGCACGATACCACGGGGCATAGCGAGGTAAGTGGGCGTGCTGAAACAGAATATAACAGAATATAACAGAATATAACCAAATGAGAATTTACTAGGAGTGGGAATGGATAATGAAATCATTTTTCCTAAAATGTGCATACAACTATTTGAATATCTTCAAATGATCGATTACACCTCTAGTTTTGATGTCCGAGTGCCTTGTATGTTTGTATGTCCGAATAATGGTACACGTATCCGTCCGCATAAAACAGTATGTGAATTCAGTTTATATATATGATAAATTTATTTCAAAAGAAAATTGTATGTTACTTGTTCAATTTTTCCCCTTAGAGCATCAAGGGATATAACAAAGAATGAGTGTTAAATTTTGAGTAGCGATTTTACCAATCGGAACACATCGGCCATTTCTTCAAAATCACCCCGGAGGTAATGGGGAGCCATTTTGAAAGTAGTCCGGCTATATGACGTCGACGAAGGGCATATCTGTTTGCAAGTGTACCTACTCGGCAATCCCCGGCTTGTGCTGGGGATTACCGAGTAGGAACGATTGAGAAAATACGAAACACAAATGTGTTGATATGAAAATCTAAAATGGAATAAGATCAACATTCAATTGTGATATTTAACTATTTTGTGTGTATTTACATATATATTAAGTCCCTTGGTGTTATTTTGTAATCAAGTGTGTTATCCGACAGAAAACAGCCGAAATTCTCCAGGATTTCTGGTGTATTCATGAATTACCTACTAGGTTTATCTACCGGCTTGTGTCGTGGATTGTCGAGAGGTCCGATTGTAATATTTCATAATGGTACAACGGGAACCAGACTACTTACATGTATCTGTGTAACCGACCGTTGTCTGTCCACCGATCTCGTAATCCGCCTGGAAACCAGTCGACGACACGCTCTGATCGGAGGAGAAGGTCAAGGTCACTGGTCCCTTTACTGGGGAAATATAGAACATCGATTTATATAAACATAGAGAATAGATGGTTGTTGTCGTGAATCGGAAATGTTATCGGGCAAGGCTTAGGAATATTATCCGGTGAGCCGAAGGCGAAACGGATAATAATCCAAAGCCGAGCCCGATAACTTTTCCCATTCAAAGACACTAACCATCTATTCGATTTATCCTATTACCATTATGTATTCTTTTAAACAAACAAGATGTAAATAAAACACGAGAAAAAATGAAAAAATAAGTAGAGAATGAGGTAAACATTACGTCATGGCGCTCTTATGACGTCATGATTCATCACGGTTAGTGCCGGATATCATCGATCGGAACTACTCGGGTATTTCCGTGAGCTGTGAAATACGCCTCGGATATAAGTGTAGGTTTATAATTTTTCGGGTAAATCGGCATCCGGTAATTAACACATTTTCTAATCATGCACGTTAAGTAGTTCAATGTGTATGGAAGTGTTGGACATCCTTTTAATCATTTCTTATCAGTAACTCATACCAAATGGCGAAATTGTTGTTGTGACATTTATAGTTGTTTCCTCAATCAAGTCTAACGACTTTTAAGATTTCACATTTAAGATCTATTTTTAAAAACGAAAGTAAAGTGACGTCATTCTCGCGGGAAACAATATGGCGTCATCCCTTATTATTTCAGAGGTGTTTTCATTGGATGAACCCGATGTGTTCAGATTGGGATATCATAAGTGTTATACGGCACCTAGTTATCGGTCCCAAAATGACACTAGTCACAGGATAAATAATGTTACATTATCCTTTGTTGCAAATACTGGTAGAGGTCATAGCAATATCCATATGATGCACTTATTTCATTTCACGAGCATAGATGTTAGCTGAAAAGCAATAGATATTAAAATGTGTATTCATGACTTATCATAATGATGCATACGTTTTTATATAGTTTTGAAAATAAATTACTTTTTCTTGTGATTTTGCTTACCTACACTGAACCAATTTTCTAAACGTCCACTTGCTATGAAAGTGACATCTCTTTCCTATATGTTTCAAAATGTTGAGAGCCAAAGATCTTAAACCTGTTTCGTCTTTTCTCATGTAGAAAATTCAGTGTTGGCATTATAGAACAGCAAATGGATTTGGTTGGATGTTTGATGAATAGGGACTGATCCTAAAAAGAACGGCCATCTATATCATTGAAGTTGGCGTTAGACGAAACAGTTATAAATATCAACGCGAGAGGGAAATGGTGTTATTGCCTGTAGATGTAACCATTAATGTACAAATCGATCTGAGAAAAATAGAAAATAACGTCCACTTGCTATTTCGTTAATATCTTTGAATACAAATCATATACACTATTGACAGTTGCATATAAAAGAAAATGGGGATCGAACTCGTGATTCCAGAGGTCGACGATCTACTACTGCATCCCTGTCATCTATGAGCTCCAGGATTGTCAGAGCTCTAGAATAACATTTCACGGCATTCTCATGAAGTCCATTTAAACCTTTTTTCTTAACCCTTTCCAAAACAATAACGACATTTGACCACATTGTTGCAGACGACTTTAGAAAACATTGAGCAACGTAACGAGCAATTTTTCCTTTTCCCTCAATGTTTTCTGCCCTATCAGAAGATTATGTGCCAATTTCATCGCATTTTGAAATGTCGTCTACAACCTCTTTCAATGTGGGACAATCGAAAATGTGTTGTTTGGGAAAGGGTTAAACCTTTCTCCTTAAAAAAGATCATTATATTTTCGCGTATACTGTAGATTGTTCCGCTAACAACTGTGGCAAATGAATGTTTGCTCCCACTGAACAGATTATCCTATTTATGACATTGTTTTTTCGTAACCTAATTGTCATGTTTTGTGATACTGAACACTATGCATTCACAGTATTCAATGAATAAACGCCTCTAATAACACAATACTTTCTTAACCCTTTCCCAAACAATAACAACATTTTACCACTTTGTTGCAGACGACTTTAGAAAACATTGAAGGAAAAGGAGGAATTGCTCGTAACGAGCACTTTTTCATTTTCCCTCAATGTTTTCTGCCCTATCTGAAGATTACTTTCCAATTTCATCACATTTTGAAATGTCGTCTGCAAACTCCTTTAATTTGGGACAGACAAAAATGTGTTGTTTGGTAAAGGGTTGACCCCGATCAAATGATAAAGATACTATCACATTTACATTATAATATGGTAAGTTTCTGACATAGCATAGCTAAACGTGCTTTATAGCAGCCTTCTTTTGTGTACATGTAACACATGAGAGCGAAATCATTTGAAATCGTAGTACCTTTAAGTTATTTGGGAAATTTACAAGATAAAAAGAAACAAAGACCTTCTCATTCGGTTTTTCCTAACATATCATAATCGGCTTTTTGCACTTTCTTAGGTTCATTGCTTTGTTAAAAGTTATTATCACATTTATTACAAGGTGGATTGCTGATTCCATTCAGGCAAGCGTTTTTTTGCAAACGAATGGTCAATGGGGGGAATTGTACTAGCAGTCTGGAAGATAAACTTGTAAGATTCCAGAAAAGAGCAGCAAGGGTAATTCTTTATAGTGATTTTTCTACTCCCTCTGCTATTTTATTTGCAAAACTTAAATGGATGACATTTCAAGAGCGTGTAATTTTTCAGAAGGCCATTCAAATGTACAAAACTCTAAGAGGAAATGGGCTTGATTATTTAAAAACTGCGTTTGCATTCACTGCAGACATACATTCACGACTGCTACGCTCGTCGACTGCTTATCAATTATATAGCCCTAAACCAAATTCGGAGTTATTTCAACACAGTTTTGTTTTCTCTGGTACTTCAATATGGAATTCTATTCCTCATTATATATAAAACTCTTCCACTCTCCAACGATTCAAATCTTTATACTTACGTTTTGTGAAGCCGTGTAACAACCCAGTATGTAATAAAGTTGCATAATGTAATAATTATTACAAAACGGGTTGAAGTTTATTACATTTTGCGTTTTTCGATGCGAACCCATTATGTAATAAAGTTGCATGATGTAATAATTATTACAAAACGGGTTGAGGTGCATTACACTTTGCGTTTTTCGATGCCAACCCGTTTTGTGATAAAGTTGCAATATGTAATAATTCTTACGAAACGGGGTTTTTTTTTTTTCAAAGTGATTTTTTCTTCACAAACCCGATATGTAGTAGTATTCATAATGGTAACATGGTGATATTTTCACACAGAAGGTAGTCTATTCCAAGCCAAAACAGGCTTATAAGCAAAAACCAAACGTTCATAAAATCTTTGTTTCAGCAATTTTCAAGCAAGGAAATCGTTCCGAATGATTTAACATACCAGAAACAGTCTAGCCAAGTATCTAAAAAGCCGAAATAGGCTTATCAGCAAATTACAAAAAATATTTTAAATGTCTGTTTTAGCGTTTAGATACTAAAAATCACATCGCAAGTGGCAACAAGTACCGAAAAAAGGCAAACAGAGATGCTTGAAAGCCAACATAGGCACATCAGCAATATGTAAAAATATCAGAAAACGTGGTTGTTCGCGATACATGTTTCAGATATGTCACACATATATGGCAGAACCTTTCGAAACGAGACACATAAAGTTATTTTCGGCCAGATAAAGTTATCAGCGATATTGAAATGGACTATAATATCTCTTTTTCTGACGTAAGTGAAACACAAAAACCGATTGAATACGACCAAAATATGGCGAGAACCTTTGATGAACAGCATATATTGGCGTATAAGCAATTAGATCAATTGGCTGTACAAGTCATATGATATTTAGGTTTAGCACAGTGGTCAATGCTATGAACATACCAAACATAGCAAATGTCATATGAAGATTTTCCGATGACAAACTTAAATGATGACTTCAAAAGGGGTAACTCTAAGGTTTTATTTCAAAGTGCAGTTCTCTTAGTAAAGCCGTATTCTTATAACGTTGCACTATGTAATAATTATTACAAAACGGGTTGAAGTTTATTACATTTTGCGTTTTTCGATGTCAACCCGTTTTGTAATAAAGTTGCATTATGTAATAAAATATATGAAAAGGCTTGATATTCTACAAAGCGAACTTTAAGATGCCAGCTCGTTCTGTTATAATATTCATAATGGTTACGTGATGTCATTCTCACACAAAAGATAACCGCTTCCAATCCAAAAGAGGCTTATGAGCAAAGGTCAGAAGTTATCGGAAAACTCTAGTTGAGCGATGTTCAAGCTAAGAAACCGTTTCGAATGACTCAATGTACCGGAAAAGATTAGACCAAGTAACTAAGATAGCCGACGTGGGCTTATCAGCAAATTACAAAGGCGATTGTATCTATCTGTTTTAGCATTTTTATGGTGGGAAATCTTCACAAATAGCAGCACATACCAAAATGAAATTCTCTAAGTTAAGCTGTTTTCTAATAACGTTGCACTATGTAATAATTATTACAAAACGGGTTGAGTTTTATTACATTTTGTCCTTTTCGATGCCAACCCGTTATGTAATAAAGTTGATTTCCTGTTTCTCCATTTACTTTCCGTGTAAAGTCCTTAAACACTTAAGAAGGCAGGATATGAGCTTGAGCATCTTGACTTGTCTCCATTTGTCTATTTCCTTTACAACCCTTTATTTTCTCTTACCGAAATGTAGAGGTCAGCTCAGATTACCACTATCTATCTTACATGCTCTAAAGTAAGTAGATCGAAAAAAGCCTAAACAAAACGTTAAAATACATGGATAACAAACAATGCCTAGCACACAATGCGCGGTATTTGAAATGTTTAAGAACTACAACGACACTTAAACTGTGGTGTCGCACCTTCAGCATGTATGAAATAGAACACATGCAAAGGTACCCACAGCATTTTAACTTTTGACTGATATACTTAATTGTAAATCATTCAGAGGATTGCGATAACCCGACTTATCAACAATTTTGGTTTCTTGGTGACATTAATATTGGGCATTTCGATCGTGTAAACAGTTTCCCAGTTATATTCATATTGTGGGGTCAGGCCCAACAGTGAAGGAGAAAACCCCATACATTCAAATGCCAATTCGTGTTTGTCAATCTTAAAGGTTCTTGTTCACAGATATGAGGAAATGTAAAAATTAATTTCTTTAAAACTGCATAACACCTGTACTGTTATACATTACACACTGAAGAATAGTCATTGAAGATTAATCAGATCATTTAAAATGTATATACAGTGAATAAGTATGTATTTTAATCCAAAAGTGCGACGTGGCTTTTGAGGTCTATCAAATACTAACTGTACTTACGAGCGTACTTAGATAAAATAACGCGCCCTGAATAAATTATGCTTTCAATAGCTTCTTTTAATTGTTTGTTGATTAGCAGTACAAAAACTGTAATATTTAAACAACCTTCAATTTTGATTTTCAAATTTTCTCTTCGGTGACCGTGAACAAGTACCTTAAACAGGACCAAAACAATTCTGTATAACAACCGAGAGATTAACTCACATGAAAACCTAATTCCTTTGAAAACTTTTTTATACTGTAAACCGGTGTAGAGAGTTTAGTCCATGCATGACAATGCCTATTTCGGATAATCCGAGCTGTAATTCCATGATTTTAGGTTCAGTACTTTTTTTGAGATCAGGTTGAAAACCACCATACGAAAAGGGCAAACATTCGACATGCATTTTCTCGGTACTTGGTGAACATATTTTAGTTTTTCAAACACCACCAGAAAGTTCAGAGTGTCTTCTTTCATTTGGTACCAAATTTGTTGAGATATTCCCACGAATAAAAAAGTTAACAGGGGGCGCCATGTTTTTCTTCCGTAATCGCGATATAGTAGGGTAGGCGCCATGTTTTATACCTGTCCCTTTTTCAGTATAAGTGACGCATATAATCTTGAAAGAGTTGTCGATAAAACAGCGTATTCGACTATTCGATAATGTCGGAGAAAGGTAAATGCCAGTGAAATAGCATTTGTTTCAGGGACGGTGGGCCTTACAAAATGAATAAGGTGCCAAGATTAAGATTATTCCTTTCATAAGCTATTGCGTAAAAACTTGCATGCAAAAACTTTAAACAAAATTTTCTACGTACAAAAGGCCACATAAGTTGCTTAAATTCATAACCAGGGTTATGCATACTGTACCTTAAACGATGACTCTAACCCATGTGTAAAGTACCATACTATTCAATACTGTAGTTAATGAGATGCAAACTTGCATATACAAAATTAACCATGAAGTCCAAAGGTAGCGTAATTTGTTTGAATTTAAAACAAGAGATATGACACATGGTCAGGGACCTTAAAGTACAATCCAAACAAATGTGTGAAGTGTCAGTCCATTCCATACCGTGGTTTTATTAGCTACGAACGCATGTGAAAAAAATAACCCAAAGTCAAAAAGGCCGCATAATTTGCATCAATTCAATACAAAATATATGAAACTTGGTCAGGGACCTAAGATTATGACTATGAACACAACTGTATCAACCCATTCCATACAGTAAGTCGTGATTTACATACTTGTTGTTAAAAACTTAACCAAGGTATGACGCCGACGCCCGGGTGACAAGTATAGCTCTCCTTATTTTTCGAATAGTCGAGCTAAAAGTGATAAGTAAACTCATTTTTCATTTTGATAAAAGGACCGTTTTGGTCACCAAACAATGGTTTGTGTCTATTCTGTAAGGCTTGTTCAAAGCTGAACCATTTTTTAAGAAAATATTGCCTCTTTTTACCTGGAAGAGATTGTCCTTTGTGTGTAAATACATCGGTATTTGACCGTTATAGATTCTTGTTACATAATGGGTTGGCATCTAAAAATGTAAAATGTAATAAAACACGGCCCATTTTGTAACAATTGTTACATAGTTCAACGTTTAAAGAAAACAGCTTCACTTAAAGAATTGCACTTTGGTGCGCTGCCATTTGCGAAGTCTTTCTCACCATATAAGTGCTAAAACAGATATATACAATCGCCTTTGTAATTTGCTGATGCGTTCGCTTCGGCTTTCTAAGTTACTTGGTTTAACTTTTTTTCGGTACATTGAGTCATTTGGAACGGTATCCTAGCTTGAAATTGCTCAAACAAAGTTCTGCTCATAAGTCTTTTTGGCTTGGAAGAGGTTACCTTTTGTGTGAAAATGTTACCACGTAACCATTATGAATTTTATAACATAAGTGGTTTGCATCTAAAAATTTACTTTGTAGAATATCAATCCTGTCTGTTTATTTTATTACATAATGCAATTCTATTACATAACGGGTTCGCATCGAAAAAAGCAAAATGTAATAAACCTCAAACCGTATTGTAATAATTATTACATAATGCAACTTTAGTTAAAACAGCTTTACTGCGAGAATAGAACTCTTTTTTCATGCGTGCTGCCATTTGCGATGTTTTTCTTACCATATTAGCTAAAAAACAAACATACAAATCTATTTTTGTAATATGCTTATAAGCCCATTTTGGCATTCTTAGTCACGTGCTTTTGGTACATTGAGTCATTTGGAACAGTATCCTCGTTTGAAAATTGGGGAACAATCAATTTTTCTGATATTTTTACAAATCGCTGATATGCCTATATTGGCTTTCAAGCATCTCTGTTTGCCTTTTGTTGGTACTTGTTGCCACTTGCGATGATATTTTTAGCATCTAAACGCTAAAACAGACATTTAAAATATTTTTTGTAATTTGCTGATAAGCCCTTTCGGCTTTTTAGATATTTGGCTTGACTGTTTGCGGTACGATCAGTCATTTGGAACGGTTTCCTTGCTTGAAAATTGCTCAAACAAAGATTTTAAGAACGTTTGTTTTTTGCTTATAAGCCTGTTTTGGCTTTGAAGAGGCTACCTTCTGCGTGAAAATATCACCATGTTACCATCATGAATACTACTACATATCGGGTTTGTAAAGAAAAAATCACTTTGAAAAAAAAACCCAACCCGTTTCGTAATAATTATTACATATTGCAACTTTATTACATAACGGGTTGGCATCGAAAAACGCAAAGTGTAATACGCCTCAACCCGTTTTGTAATAATTATTACATTATGCAACTTTATTACATAATGGGTTCGCATCGAAAAACGCAAAATGTAATAAACTTCAACCCGTTTTGTAATAATTATTACATTATGCAACTTTATTACAAAACGGGTTGTTACAAAGCCGTCCTATTTTGAAACAACTACGGCTGTTACATGATAAACGAACAGTCCCATTGTGGAATCCAGCAGTTAATGTTCGTAAATTTATATACATGTATACATATTGTGTTGGGGGAGGGGGGTCTTTCATTTAAAGAAAGCCGATGTCTTTGAATAGTATGTTCTTATAGGGTATTCTGGCACTTGTGGTGTCTTAGTGGGGTATCAATATGTTTGACAAGTATTAATTTGCTTGATGAGTTGTCTTCATCTTTCATTTAGTTTTAAGATCATTTGTTCCTCACTGCTCCTTATACCTTTCTCAGACATATTGATACCTCACTGTGAGACGACATATGGGCCAAAATACCTTAATTGTCCTTAGTATTTTAGTTTTATTGTTCACTTGTTCATTGTTGAGGATCTTATGGAAGATTGTCAGTTTAAATTGTCAAATAGGTTTCCTCGTTAAATAAAGTCTTTATTATTATTATTATTATTATTATTATTATTATTATTATCCATTTGGACAGTCCAGTTTCAGATACATTTATATCGAGCTCACGGCCCTCGATTCCCATAGCTAACACCCTAGCCAAGGACCAGTGACGGTTTCATGAACACATAGTTTCTCATACTTACGCTCCAAAATCCCGTTTTTGTTGGGAAGCGCGGATCCACAAAGCACAATCGGTGAAAATGATCCGTACTCTGTGATGGTAACCTTGTCACAATTGCAACCTTAAAATACACAAATAGGTAAAATGTTATGATACAGCGAACAAGGCGCTAATTAACAATCCTGCAATTAATGTTTAGTTTAAACGTGATCAAACGCCAATTAAACAATTAAGCAAGCATTGATAGACAAACACATATTCAATTTTAACAGAAATATCTGGTTCTAATAAATCATAAAGTAAATTCTTTACTGGGCTTTCTACAGACATCGAGAGTGGCTTTGAACAAGTGTTAGGCTTTCTTCATAATCGATGTAAAACAAAAAAGGTAAAACAAAAGAAAACAAAATAAAACAGAACTAGAAGTCCCTACAAAACCTTCTATTGATATACTCAAATGTGTTTTCAAAATAGTTCGAGTTATATTAACGATAAATCAGCTGGCAGTGGCATGAGTTTGTCAAACGGGCATATTACATACATGAATGTCCAAAGTCAGATTAAAACATGCACCGTCTCAAACAAAAGGTTTAATTCTGCGTCAAAAAAGTACAAACGGTTTTACCCATTAAAAAGTAACATGAAACTACTAATAAACTTTTCATTCTGGATTCTTTTTCGTTATTTCATTTCATGATAGATAGCATTACATAACAATCTTTGAGGTAAAAGGTTATTCCCGGCTGGTAATTGTAAATATGTTCCAGACCCGAACTGGTTTCCCAATGTATGGAAATAAATGTTCAATATGGAATTACCGAGCAACAATCGCATTTTGGCAGACTTTAACCCATCACTAAAAGGTAACGACATTTGGTCAGTTTGGTGCTGACTACTCTGGAAAACATTGTGGAAAAAGGTGAAATTTCCGCCGTATCGGAAGATTGTTTTTTTTTTTTCAATTTCATCACATGTTGAAATGTCATCTGCAAACTCTTTCAGTTTGGGTCAGTCGAACATTTGGCGTTTGGTAAAGGGTTAAGGTCGTCTCCGTGTAAACGTCCCGCAGTATTTCGGACCAATCAAAGCTCACGAGATATGTATAGGTGTCCAAGTGACTTCTCTCCAAACCTCTTGAGGGTCGGTGGTTCAAATTCAATGAGGACCAGTGTCCACTTTGCAATCTTTCATTATTTCCCAATCGTTGCGCGAGTACTTGTAATGTTCACAGGGTGAAGAATCGAGCACGATTTATACAATTCAGAAGAACTTGCTCAACAATCGATGTGAAATAAATGAGTTTGAACTGTGCGTCACTGTTGTGGGCGGTGGGACGTTTACACTGTAAAGGTATTTGGCGAGAAATACAGAAGACCTCGTGTTGGTTTTTCAACCATGTTGATTGAGTTCAGCCGCTTAGCACATGGCAAAATGTATGTCGCTTATGTACATAATATGGGAGACCACTGGGGGATTACTTCCGGAGGTCGTTGTACAGTAAACAGTTATTTACGAAAATTAAGAATGTTACTTTTTTTGACTGTGTTTGATCTTTTGTGGGTGTTATCCATGTTTTAAACCTTTGGTTACTTTTTTTCAAGAACTACTTTCGCGGAAGGCGAAGCGATAAGGAAGATGCCATTCGCTGACCCCAACATTTTTGGTTGTGATTTTTGAGGGTGGTAAGAAGAGATTGCCGAGAGCAAAAAAAGGAGCTGATCGTCGCCATGTGTGTTTGTGAAATTCTGATAGGGTACGGAGTGTGGAATAGTGAAACAACGACAGCTAACTCAGAATCTTGTCATGGAAGGAACTGTGAAGGGGCCAAAATGGCTGTCTTCATATAAAAAAGCTTCATAAAGGAGGGCTAAAAGGTAGCCGTTTACCACCATAACATATACTATAGTCTGTATCCTAGTTCAAAATATAGTGCGCTTGTCAAGCATATAGCCCCTCCAATCCCTGTCTCTTCCATTTGATTTATTTCTGTTTCCTTACAACTAATATATGTACATTACTATTGTCTATATGCATGGCTGTAGCATTATTGTATTACTATAATTATATGTCTGATAAATTCAGACATGCGCGAATAAAATATATTTGAATTGAATTGAATTAACTAATGTGTTACTTTTTATCTTAACACCACCACCTACCCATGCAGTACTCCAGATTAAAGTCGCGGAAGATGAGGCGCACTGGAACGTATGGAATGCGTCCTAGTTGGTACACATTTACGGCGTTACTCGGATAACCCGCCGGGTAATTCGGGCTGCTGAATCTCCCATAATTCCCAGGTTCCGTGACGTACTCCCGGTGAATGTATGACGTCACTGGTGACGTAAAAAACTGTGGAGATGATGTCGACGGCGGTGAAGTAGGATAATCTGCTGAGTAAAAGAAAGAAATAACAAAAACTACCAATACTAAGGCATACATAGGGTACACACCAGGGTACCGTTTGTCTACACAACATAAGGAAATGTTTTCGTAAGTCATAGCTGATACACATGAATAGTATCTTTAATGAAAGTATAATATTGTAATGTGACACGTCATTGGAAGCGTCTCGGAGAGACTATTCCAATGATGTGTTACTTTGCAAAATTGCTTCGCCCAATATTGAAATAAGATGAATTGTTGTTTTAGACTTACGCAAATCTTAAGCGTAAACTGTTTAGTAAAACGGTACCTGGAACGACAAACTAAGATTCAGGTAGCTAGAATAACTACAATCAGCACGTTATAACAATAAGCATTAAAGCAACTTATATCGCCGCCGGATTCAAATGCTTATTAGTAGACATTACCAAGATAGCAACAATCAAAAAAGAATTGAAGTGGCATATGTTAGTAAACGATATAAGTAAGTGTGTATTGCTATGAGTAATGAATCAATGTGTAAACATTTATCATAAACAAGTAACAGCAATTGGCCAATGGTATACTGTTTACCCTTAGAATACTGGGTAATTTCTGAAAATACATGTAGATATTTGTGTCGTTTGCTTTGCAAAACCCTAATTATCTGCTTAATTTTGATGAGGAAAGATACACAAAGTAGCAAACAGATTAGATCACAGGCCAGCCGCCAACTTACTTGGTGGCTGACCTGGATCTGACCTGTTTGCATAAACATGAAGCCAGCTCCAGCACTTTTAGTGTTAACACAACGATCATTATCATACGGTACACACAGGAACAAATGACAAAGTTGAAGTAACAGCATGAAGACGACATAACAGCTATTAGCATAGTGTGTTATTTTGTTATAACGTTCCTAACCCTTTACTATATGCCAAATTTTCGACTGTCCCAAATTGAAAGAGTTTGCAAACGACAATTTCAAAATTTGATTTGAAAATAATCTGAAAGGGAAGAAAAAAATGTGAGAAAAGGAGAAAATGATCGTTTAAGAGTCCAATAATGTTTTCCAGAGTCGTCTGCGGCAAACTGGTCAAATGTCGCTGTTGGTTGGTAATTGGAACGAGAATAAGGTAACAACGAAGAACATCACATAACATATACATACCGCCTTGAAGGAAACCTCCAACAAACCCAACGATCGACAAAAATACCACCAAATTTAAAACGGCCATGTTGGTCTTAAATGAATGTCGATGTTGATATGAAAATGTACATATAGAAAAGTTATCTCCATTGATATCTCATTGCGCTATCGGATGCGCACTCGAAAGCTTTATCGCTGGTACTCTAGTGTTAACCCTTAAGCAAACGCCAATTTTTCGACTGTCCCAAATTGAAAGAGTTTACAGACGACATTTCAAAATGTGATGTAATTTGGAAAATGGTCTTTTGATAGGGCACAAAACATTGCGGGAAAAGGAAAAAATGCTCGTCACGAACAATTTTTCCTTTTCCCACAATGTTTTCCAGATTCGTCTGAAACAAAGTGGTTAGATGTCGTTATTGTTTGGTCATGGGTTAAATATATCAGAAATGTGAGCCACAGTACCAACCGGGGATCAGTTGGTTGTGGGCAGTTGCTTGAACGAGATGTCAATAGAACACGGTAGATATGAACTTATCTATGAGTAAAGCATACTTGACCTTTTTTCCTGTGTACTCAATTTCAATCATGAAGTGGCGACAGGGGTGCAGAGGTAAAATGTCGGCCTCTCGTACCAACGGCCCCGGGTTCGATCCGCGTTAGGCGAGGCGAAAATTGGCTAGTTGCCGGGACTAGCACTCAAATCGGCGCTATTACTGGTTCAATATCCAGAAAGCAGTCATCAATAGCGAATATTAAAGCCTTAAGCTTTCTTCACACTCGATGTCAAATGAAAAGATTTAAACTTAACTAATCACATGCACCAGTATGGTCAAGAAGCCACTGTCAGAAACGAAGAACTTATAAGTAACTAGCAAATGTCTTTTATTTTACAGTAATTCCAATCAATATTCCAAAGAGAGCGAGATTTACATAACCTTCATCACTGTCGTCTGCCTTTGAGAAAAAAGTGTCAATTCTGTGTTGATTGTTGTTTAAATTACTGCTGAAATACCTCAAGATCGAATATCCATCTGTTCTGCGTGATTTTACTCAAATGATGTTATAGAAGTACAACATCAGGCGCAAACAAGTTGTTGGTGTTGTTCACCAATATCACAAATGAATTGTAATTCCTCGACCCGCGGTTGTTGCTTTCAACAAAGACCCGATTCAAAATCATATATAAAGGGTAAACGAAGTACCAGTGCACTGATCCCAATATATTCTGACAGGGGGTGGCAATCGGAACTACTCGGGTATTTCCGTGAGCTGTGAAATACACCTCGGATATCATTCGGAACACCTCGGCCATTTCTTAAAATAACCTCGGAGGTAATGGGGGAGCCATTTTTGAAAGTAGGTCAGCAACGAAGGGCCAATCGTATCAACTCGGCAATCCCCGTCACAAGCCGGGGATTACCGGAAAGAGCTAATTGACAAAATATGAAACAAAGATGTGTTCATATGATCATCTTTAATGAAAAGGGTAAAAAAAAACATTTAATTGTGATATATAACCAATTTGTGTGTATTTAAATACATATTTAGTGCCTGTGTGAATTTTGCGTTATCCGCCGGAAATAAGGCGAATTACCCCAGGATTTCTGGTGTATTCATGTACTGCCTACGAGGTATATCTACCGACTTGTTACGGGGATTGCCGAGTAGATACGATTGCTCGGATATAAGTGTAGGGTTACAATTTTTCGGGTAAATCGGCATCCGGCAATTAACACATTTTCTAAGCGTGCACGTTAGGTAGTTCAATGTGTATGGAAGTGTTGGACATCCTTTTTAATCATTTTTTATCAGTAGCTCATACCAAAATGACCAAATTGTTGTTATGACATGTATAGTTGTTTCCTCAATCAAATTTAACGACTTTTTAGATTTCACATATAAGATCTATCTTTAAAACGAAAGTAAAGTGACGTCATTCTCGCGGGAAACGCTATGGCGTCATCTCTATTATTTCAGAGGTGTTTTCATTGGATAAACCCGATGTGTTCAGATTGAGGGGGTGGCATAGGTGCCCTAACTCGGATAATCCAAACTGTTAATGTATGTAGAATTAAATACGTACATGGATCATTCGGAGTAAGGGGTCCGGTTCAAAGACCAATTCGTGGAATCTGAGGGTTTTTTGACCGGATTTGCGGTGTAAAGTATGATATGTTTAACCTCATACATTTTTTCTTTGACTGGCGATTAATGGATATCATTGTATTTTTTTTTTTTACTTTTTAATGTTTTCATTTCCCTGGACGATGTGTACTCAATTGCGTTTCTTGCGTACAGGTAGCTACGCGCCTGCCAGTGTATGAATGGTCTTATACCTTCTTCACAATCAACAGAAAGGCAGATTTAAATACAAACTAGTAGTCAAAGAGGCCGTTATAGGAAACTTCCCACAGAAGCCAAAGTGGTCGGTCTGAGAAATTTCCTGAAGAAGTCATTAAGGCTAGTCTCGGGAGTTCTCTATAGAATTCAAGGAGGCTAGTCTGGGAAGTTTCCCAAAGTAGTCAAGGAGGCTAGTTTGTGAATTTTCCCACAGTAGTCAAGGAGGTTAGTCTTGTAAGTTTCCCAAAGTACTCAAAGGGGCTAGTATGGAGAGTTTCCCAAAGTAGTCAAGGAGGCTAGTCTGGGAAATTTTCCAAAGTAGTCAAGGAGGCTAGTCTGGGAAGTTTTCCAAAGTGATCAAGGTGGCTAGTCTGGGAAGTTTTCCAAAGTAGTCAAGGAGGCTAGTCTGGGAAGTTTTCCAAAGTGATCAAGGAGGCTAGTCTGGGAAGTTTTCCAAAGTGATCAAGGTGGCTAGTCTTGGAAGTTTTCCAAAGTAGTTAAGGAGGCTAGTCTGGGAAGTTTTCCAAAGTGATCAAGGAGGCTAGTCTGGGAAGTTTTCCAAAGTGATCAAGGTGGCTAGTCTGGGAAGTTTTCCAAAGTAGTCAAGGAGGCTAGTCTGGGAAGTTTTCCAAAGTGATCAAGGAGGCTAGTCTGGGAAGTTTTCCAAAGTGATCAAGGAGGCTAGTCTGGGAAGTTTTCCAAAGTGATCAAGGAGGCTAGTCTTGGAAGTTTTCCAAAGTAGTCAAGGGGCTAGTATGGAGAGTTTCCCAAAGTAGTCAAGGAGGCTAGTCTGGGAAGTTTTCCAAAGTGATCAAGGAGGCTAGTCTGGTAAGTTTCCCAAAGTAGTCAAGGAGGCTAGTCTGGGAAGTTCCTCAAAGCAGTCAATGATGCTAGTCTGGGAGGTTTCCCAAAGAAGTCATGGGGTTAGTCTGGGAAGTTTCTTAAAGTAGTCAATGAGGCTTGTATGGGAAGTTTCCTAAAGTAGGCATGGGGGTTAGTCTCGGAAGTATCCCAAAGTAGTCAAGGAGGCTAGTCTTGGAAGTTTTCCAAAGTAGTCAAGGCGACTAGTCTGGGAAGTTTTCCAAAGTAGTCAAGGAGGCTTGTCTGGGAAGTTTCCCAAAGTAGTCAAGGAGGCTAGTCTGGGAAGTTTCCCAAAGTAGTCAAGGAGGCTTGCCTGGGAAGTTTCCTAAAGTAGTCATGGGGGTTAGTCTGGTAAGTTTTCCAAAGTAGTCATGGGGGTTAGTCTGGAGAGATTCCCGCCGAGAATTAAGTTCAAAGGTTCATGGGATGTAACGATAATGTTTCAAGTATTTCCCTTCAAAATGGGTTAAATTCTCTTTACAGTGGCCGAAGGGTTTTATGTATATTATTAGGTAATGTGATAAGACACTTCATCAATTGAGGATCATGTCAGTATCCCGTCAACATGATTAGGACTGTTTCGACTATAAGTTACCTTATGTTGTACTGTAGGTAAAAAACAGAACATACATTTTATTTGACGAGAACATGGTACAAAGTAATAATCCTGATTTGAGTCAGCATATCTCTCTCTCGCTCTGTCTGTCTGTCTGTCCGTCCGTCTGTCTGTCCGTCTGTATACTAAGAATACACGGCCTGTCATTTCGGATGTATTAATGACCTAAATATAAGAGGACATAACTTTGAATTACATGGACTCTCTCCGCATAATTTCGAATCACTGTAGTCCCTGACTGGTAGATTTTGGGGTGTCGTTAGAGGTACTCTCCTGGTGGACCGTTCGTCCAAGCATCCTATGTGTGGTATAGGGACATGTGCCTCCGCCGGACGTTTCCCTTTTAGGCATTTGCCCCCTTTTCGGTATAAGTTTGACAGTTGTCCCCTTTTCGGTATAAGTTTGACAGTTGTCCCCTTTTCGGTATAAGTTGGACAGTTGCCCCCTTTTTGGTATAAGTTGGACAGTTGTCCCCTTTTCGGTATAAGTTGGACAGTTGCCCCCTTTTCAATGTAAGGCGGACTTTTACCGCCTCGCGGTTATTTGGGAGGGCATAAGTCAGAGAATCGCTATTAAGACTCAAGATTCTTTCACCCGTTTTCCCACTATGGAAATGTGGAACTGTGCCAAATTGAAATGTTCAGCAGAAGACAAAAATGTAGTACACAGAATAACATTTAATTTGTATCATTGGCTAAAAACATGTTTCGACCATATGAGGCATTACTTATTCCACAAAGTATTGTATTCTTGTTTTATCTTATGTCCCTTATTCTTTTTGAATGAATGCATATGAAGCGGGTAATGAAATGATATAGAGTGCAAATAGAAAGCCTTTGCTCACACAAGTTGCGCAAGACTTTAACGCGCGGATTCTGCCTTTGAAATTAAGTTTTTATGAATACCCTTCTATCCATGTGACCTTAAAACAAGTAACAGGAAACTATAGTTTAATTCATTATTGTTGCATTTGGAACAATTTCTGGTTCAACTGAATCAACAAGACGACCAAGTATTTGCGTTTTTGATCATCAACCCAGTTTACAGCCACACAATCAGTTTATTACAGCGTTATGAAAGCCAATACTCCATAGCATAACACCAGTGGGCCCATCGTCCATGGCTTAGCAGCAAGTTGACAACCTGAAATATTTAGGGAAAGAAGCTAATGCTGTTGTTTGTTCATGAAGGTATTATTTCAAATACCAGTATTATTAATGTATGCCACCGGGCCTTTTTACAAGAGTGTTATGAGTTTAGTTTTAGTTATTTTTCTATGTGTGCATACTTCTATGAACGAAAATTAACCGTTATTCTAATTCAATAAAACAATAAAAGAAATGAATAAACCTTTACGCTTTTCATGTTAATTTAGAATGTTACGATTTCTTTGTTTTGTTTAACTGGGGTTTCCATTAAAAGAAGTTTCAGTTTAGTAATCGTTTGGGGCTACTTGAAAGAGCAATGTAAACACTTTTAAGCCAATCAGAACACATCATTTCTCGATAACTTCAGTAATACTGAACTTTAACTAACCGCCATACTGATTAATCCCTCCGGTTTAATTTGATTCGAACTCCATCAGTCATCTATGGAGGACATTTATGGTAGAACATACGTAACGTTCCCCCAGTTTTCTTTTCGTGCACTTTGTGTGTAGGTATAGGTCCGAAATGTTGCGAAAACAAAATTTACATTTATCAAATTCGACTTATAGGGGCTTTTGTCCAAGCCTATTTAACAATTAGAATGCTGGGTAATTTTTTCAAAATAGATTTTTGAGTCGTCTGTTTTCACAAACCTTAGTTATCTGCTTACTTTTGATGAGGAAAGATACTCCGAGTAGCCAAAAGGTTAGATCACAGACCAGTCGCCAGTTTACTTGGCGGCTGGCCTGGATCCAAACTGTTTGCGTAAGCATGAAGTCGATTCAAGCAATATAAGGGTTAAAAAGCTCCAATTCTTACCTGAGGAAGGGCCGCCAACACATTCACACATGGGACAATCCCCAACATGACTGAAAATGTACACAAATGGTCTTCACTATTCAAGCAAAGGTATACAGCAAACGTAAATTATGGCTAAACACTTTACCAAACGCCAAATTTTCGACTGTCCCAAATTGAAAGAATTTGCAGACAACATTTCAAAATGTGATGAAATTGGAAAATAATCTTCTGATAGGGCAGAAAACATTGTTGGAAAGGGAAAAATTGCTCGTTACGAACAATTTCTCCTTTTCCCACAATGTCTTCCAGAGTCTTCTGCAACAAAGTGGTAAAATGTTGTTATTGTTTGGTCATGGGTTAAGATATTAGATAAATAAAATGCAAAGCAGTTAATGTTTTACAAAGTTTATTTTTGTATCAATCCTGTACAGGACTAAACCTTCATCAAGTTTATAAGCATACAAGACTAGCACATCATCATTCAGATAACCATTACGAGCAATTATAAGTGTTAAAACTTTCACCACTTTAAACGATATCATTTTAACATTATCATCTATCTAAGTTTCTGGAGAGTTTAGACAATATGCTTTCCTAATAAGAGAAGAACAGAAAACATAACATATCATGCAGAATTGCATAAACAAGACATCAAATAAAAGCATACACATATTTTCTCAAAGACTGCATTTAAAAAAAGAACTGGACTAGTTTGCGTATATAGTGTGGGCAATCTATAATATAATATGTACGTCCATACATGCGACGACGCACATTTATGCATACACACACATATACACAAACAGATATTTATGAAATAGATAACGAGATGCAGCATTTAACTGCCATTTTTTGACATTTTTCAACAATAGTATCGTAATTCATAGAATATTTACAGAATTCCAGACACAACTTTAATGACGACCCTAAATTGCTAAGAGAGAGGACCAATTAAACTTTTCATTACCTAACACCTTATATGTACGTTGATGCTTCTGACTGTCCCTTCTTACGCTGGTTTATAAATGATGCCCAATGTACAAATAGGATCAAATCGACTTTATCGAATAATGATGAAACGTTCCAATTGATGTCAAACTTACATGATGAATATCCGGTGACGTTGTCCCGGTCCACAGGAGGTCATGCATGAAGGAAATGTACATCCGGTTACAGGAGGCGGGGCTGTAAATACGATACTACGTATAAAGACACATTGAGGGCAGAATAAACATTTAGTGGCCATAGTTTCTAATGTCTTTTCCCATTTTGCATGTAGTAAAAGAGCATGCGATAATGTAAGGTGATGCTGTAAAAACGTATTTAGACATGAACAAAGACATATCAAGTGAACCAAAAAAAACTTTAGTTGCCATAGTTTTGAGTGTCTTTTTCCATTTCCTAGGAAGAAAAAGAACATCTGGTTACCGAAAGTGTGGTTATAGATATGACACTAGACATGAACAAAGACATATTAAAGGTGCTAGTTCCCAGATGTAGGCCACACACACAATAAACTCAAATACTTCTAAGATATCATTGTCCTATTCTTTACGCATGAAGACGATGTTGATTCGGTCATTCCAGCGATCAATGCTGGAATTCTTTTTACCAAAGTTGGAGGTTGAACTATAGAATCCGGTATTTCATGTTAGTACTAACTGAACTATTCGTCGCAGATTTAAAAACCAAACAACAACGATCAATACAAAGAAAACGAAATAAAGTTCTCTTCTCAAAATAGCAAGGGGAAGGTATACTGAATGGCTAAGTGTCTATTGTATAGACGTCATTCTTAGTCAATCCATATCAGGACTTGTAATGATCAGAAATGATAGAGACCGTGGTAAAAATGGCGACCTAGTCGATTCGACTGCTTCAAACCGGTGAGTATCTTTTCATATAGAGATTTAGCGTACAAAATGTAGCGCAAAGTACCCACCTAACGATCTGATTTCCTCTACCGCTTGGTGTAATGATGCCAGATGAACAGTTTCTTCAAACCCTCGACCTCAGTGTTCGAACCAAGCTACGTTCGCCATTTTTTCCACGGTCTCTATCATTTCTGATCACGTGATATCCAGCCCTGATCCATATAATCTATATATTCTCAGCCTCGCTTGGAATTTGTAATTATTCAAAAGACAGAAAGACATGCTTCCATATTAAGTTGTACCATCGCGAGTGATTTAAGTTAAAGAGGATGATAAAGATGTACCAAGAGTTTGAAAATTCTGCAAATTTAGTTGTATGCTGAAGTTTATTGTGACATAGTGTTTAACCTACATTTTCATCCAATGAGAATGCGTCAATTTGAATTTTTTTGTTGGTTTATTTTCCATAAACTACTATTCGAGTGTTCTATCTGGGCTCTATGAGACTATTACTCTGGTATCACGCATGCGCATAAATAGGTAATTTTAGGCTCCACCTCCAAATCAATGACACGTGTAAGCCTAGCCTACGGTAGCGATGGAAAGATCGCTGTGACGTCGCGGGGCAGAATAAAGGTTATTTGCACTCCTTATGACATGTGAAATGTTAAAACAATGTGATAAAAGGAGATCCCATTTGTCGCGAACAATTTTCCCTTTCGTCACAATGCTTTAAAAAGCTTTATGACACAGAAATAAATAAAAAGGAATTACAATTAACTGGGTTATAGGGTTTAATCCTTTATCCTAAAATCGTTGTGAAAAAAAGAAACTAAATTGTATTAACCTTTTACCCCATCAGGAATAATATGACGGGTACAAATTGAAAGCAAGCTAATATGCGACGTAAACAAATGACGTTTTAATCTACATCACTGGGTAGTGCAGTTTTCTTCTTCTAAATATGGCATGGCAGATTGTTGGCATGCAATTGACAGCAGCGGATGGCTAGGTTTATTTCGAAGTTCAAAATACTGAGCAGCAGTTTTATGCCATTCGCCGATCATACCCGTAGAGGCATGGTTTGCCAGCGTCAAATAGAGCGCTCTTTGGAAATGTAGGTTAAACACTAAATTATTTAGAGGCTAGATAGTGAAATTTAAACGATATAGAAACCCCGTCAGTCGCTATCGCTCCTTCCTTGGGGTTTCTATATCGTTTAAATTTCACTATCTAGCCTCTAACTTATATCTAAAGGTGCTTGTACAAAAGATATTCTTTAAAACTGCACAGCAGCTTAATTGTAATATGATAGGCACTGAAGAAGTACTGAAGCAAAGTTATATTGTTTTCCCTTTACAGTGTGTATACAGTGAATTAATTTGTAATTTGATTCAAAAGCGAGATATCGCTTTTGAGATCTACCATATATAATGTGTACATGCTCAGATGAATTGACGCTTTCTGAATTAGTCATGCTTTCCGAAGCTTCTTTTAATTGTTTATAAAAAAACTGCATTGTTTAAAGAACATTTTATTTTGAATTTTGACAAGTTGTCTCTTCTGTGAACAAGCAACTTTTAATTTGTGTTTTTTTTACCGTATACAGATACCAGTCAAAATAGGATAGCCTAAACGCTACAGTATATCTCGTTTTAAGTGACAATTCTTAAACAGTTCTTGAACAGTTGTAAAAACCGAGGATGTTTTAATACAGGGTGCAAGTCATTCAGAAAGTTCCTATATACTTAACTCGCGTCTTGTTAATTAATTAATCACTTGGTTGACGTACACACCACAATTCTGTATTGTTTTTCTTTGTCGCTTATAACAAGATTGACTTTAATTTAACCCAAAACAATGTACTTACTTGTAGCCGTGGCCCGGTAGAATGGGGTGTTGTTCTGTGTGTCTGTGTTATTCATGGCACGCTCATTTCTCACAATGGGCACCTTAGGATTTACTTTGGCAACAGCGAGAAAGGTCTCTGTCTCGTGACCTTTATTAGAAAAAGTATTTGCTCGTAATATGTTACTTTACAGTCATTTTAAAGTCTTTGCGAAAGAAAAGATCATATGTGTGCTTAAATATTTATATTATATTAGTTTAAAACTAACTGTGCATAACCTTCTTTAATTAAACTCCTTCAATCAATTATCTAAGATACAAATAATCTTCGTTTAAAAGGAACCCGATTATAAATGTTCACTTTTTCACGATCGATACATAGTGGGCACAGTTATATTTTTTAAAACTATTAATATACATTGTATTAATTGAATGACCTTTGAATGGGGATGCAGTTTAGAATTGCATCTGTTTTAAGTTTTAAGTTAAGCTTGTTCGAAAAATACTAGTTAACAGTTTTCTTTTTTTTATTATTATCCATTGCTCTCGAGAAAGATTACGTGAATGCTTGGATAATGATCAGTGGCTATCTACGTTTTGGTGTTGCAAGTGATATACATGATTATACAAGTCCTGTACTGGGGCTTCAAATTGGACCAGTCGAACATTTACCGTTTAATGTACAGAATTCTCGATTAAAATCATAGACGTACCGTCTGAGAAAACCGCATTGACACATCCAATGGTAAACATCAACAACACAACTAGATTTGAAATGACCATGTTGGATCTATATGGAGTTTATACCCTTTATTATATCAACAGACACGTACATGTGTGTATTTGATATCAAACTTTATTATCGGCTATGTTTGTGGGGTAGATAGGGATGCGGCATGGACAAAATGTTAATTTTTGTACCGTATTAATCTGAACTCATCGGGTACATCGAAAGAAAACACCTCTGAAATAAAGCCGCCATAATGCTTCTTGCGAGACTTCTCCTGTTAGTCTTTTTCTTTCAAATGAAAATGAAAAAGGCTATATCGAAAACTTCATCTAATTTGATTAAGGAAAGAAAAATATATCGCAACATATAATTTCGCTATTGCTTTTGAGTTGTCGACTAAAAATACTGGTTTTCAGTGATGTTGAACACTTTCATACACATTGAACTACTGAACGTGGACGATCATAGGTAATGTGTTATTATTTGTGACCCTACACTTGAGGTGTATCAATCTGAACTTCATCCAATGAAACACAGTGCATTTCTCATCTCACGGAAATACTTGAACAGTTACGATTGGGTGATTTTTTTTTTCTCAGATCACGGAAATTCTCGAGCAGTTACGATTGGGTGATTATTTTTTGTCCGAGGAATTACGATTGGAACGTGATTGTCAGAGTAAATATCACAGACGGATCTATTTCTAGAATCGTTTCTTGATTTTTGACCATTTTCTCCAATTAGAACACATCGGATTTATCCAATGAAAACGCCTCTGAAATAGTATGTAAGCTGCCATATTTTGTTTCCCGCGAGAATTACGTATCTTTTACTTCGTTTTCAAAAATAGATCTTTGCGTGAAATCTAAAAATCTGTTTAATTTGATTAATTAAGGACACAAATTTATACCCCCCCCCCCCATCTTCTGCAGCTTCAACCGTCGAAACAAAATGATAAATTGCTAAAATTGAGTACTTATCCTTTTGTCACCATTGTTTCTACCGATACCATAAGAGAAAAATGGATTTTACTTTTTACTTTTTTTAGTCATATGATGTTGCTTTGGATTTTGACAAATCAAAATTGATTATAAGGTTGATGATTTAACCCTGAACGTGTATATACCTATCCCTTTCCCCTTCTTTATCACATTTCCCACCTTTCCAACCTTTGCCACCTTTTTATTTGATTCTTTGCAATTTACTTAAAAACAATCTAAATCTGTAGTGTCAAAAATGTTCAGTAGGGAACTCATATAAAACTAGATAATTCCAGCTCAATTTATTCGAATTTTCAGGCTGACAAGGCCTTCATCAGGAGAAAATTTATTTACAATTACATTTTTGTTTATAGGCTTAAACCACAGGTAAAGGGCGAATAATAGTCCACCCACCCTCCATCCCTAAAACACCATTCTATTTCATTTAAAAAAAATACATTTAAAAACATGCAAACAACATCCATACCAGATACATAGATGTGGGCGACATTGGTGCAGGGGTAGAGCGTCGGGCTCTTGTACCGAGGGTCCCGGGTTCGAATTTCGTCAGGCGGGGACAATTTCCGGGACTAACCCACAAACCGGCGCGACTGCTGAATTAGTATCCAGGACGCAGTCATCGAGAGTGGCTTTGAACAAGCTTTAATTAGCTTCCTTCACAATCGATGTAAAACATATACGGTGAATGAATGAATGAATGAAATTAGATTATCTATGTCTGTCCATACATATAAAAAATAACAAAAATAACCAACTTTCTGAAATGATCCTATATCATGACTATATAATGAGGTGTTTCGCTACGTTTAATAGAGACATAGACAACGTTATCTATGTCTGCGGTTTTAACATGTTGTTTTATAACTAATTTTACCCAGTTTTGCAGTTCTTTGAGCACTATTAGGCCTTTGATTTCAAAGTTCCCGCCCACAAGGTTAATGCTGGTTTCGTGCTTTAAGTTTCAGAGTGGCTGGTTCCACGCTGTTTGTTTTGTTCGTATCACCAATCGAAAAGACTGACTGTTGACTTTGTTTTCGTCTACAGATGCAATGGTATTCCCTACGGAAGAATAGGAAACAGTTTCTTCAATTAAACTAATGGTAATGATATTTTGTATACTCTTATAGATTAGGAATTGCGATTAAATTGCATACATTTTTACAGTTGAAACCGGAAATTACCGGAAGTTTGATATTGATTGTTGTAAAACTACCGAATCAAAACCATTTACCGGAATGGTCCATAACAAAATGTATGGTTCGCTACTCATCATTTAAAGTTCAAGTTTATACTCCCGAACAACCAGTAATAAGTCAATCTAAGTTATGGCAAACTAGCTTTCATAATTCACAGCCAGGTTACACACTTGGTAACAATTACTGGTGTATTCTCCAGGAAGCAGTCATCGAGAGTGACTCGATGGGCTATTAAGCCTCCTTCACAATCGATGTAAAACAAATTGGAAACAAACAAACAAACAAATAAAGTTTTTAACATTCAATCATCATCCATGTATATCTGATAATTAAGAAACTACTCGGCATTCGATGCGATAATTGCTTTTAATGTTTGTTCCACTGATATAATAATTATTTGGTGCTAACATGTTTGATCTCAATAAATTATTTTATAGTTGTTTGTTCACATATATAAAAAAAATGAAATTTAAAATAGAATGTTGTTGAAACACTACATTTTTTGTGTGAACTGAATGATATACAATTGATAGAATGCCATCAAAAGCATAATTAAATCAGGTAGCATCAATATAACGAAGTATGTATGTTTATTGAAGATCTAAAACAGGTTGTAGCACTTTTGGTTTTTAATACAATTCGTAATTCAATATATACAGGCTCTAAACTTTTAAAAATATAGACTAATTCTCCTTCCAAATATAGACTAATTCTCCTTCCAAATATAGACTAATTCTCCTTCCAAATATAGACTAAATCTCCTTCCAAAAAATATAGACTAATTCTCCTTCCAAATATAGACTAAATCTCCTTCCAAATATAGACTAATTCCAAATATAGACTAATTCTCCTTCCAAATATAGACTAATTCCAAATATAGACTAATTCTCCTTCCAAATATAGACTAATTCTCCTTGCAATGGCTATTGTTCAGTGGGTATCATGTAACAGTGCAATTGTTGTACAGTTTTAAAGAAACTAAGTTTCAACTTCCAAATTTCTTCACATCTGTGAACAAGCACCTTTGATATGTTTCAGGTTTCGGACAGAGTGATTGGTTACAGTCTGGTTGGGGGAACAACAGTTTTTGTCTTCTACTTCACCCTTTGGGTCATAGTGCTGGTAACCATTAACACTTTTCCTTATCAGGGATATTTTTTGCTATGGTTTTTGCATTTTTTTCTCATTAAAATCTCAAAATACCCATTGTTTTATTTCCTATGTATCCCCTAGGACCCATTAGGGAAAAAAACCCATAGACCTGTCTCAATGACTGGAATCACTTGTAAAGCTTTTACTTTCATGCTTTTAAACACCTACCTATTTGGAAAGGTTCTTTTACCTCTTTCGAGACAAAGAAAAATGAAACGAATGTCTCTTACCAGGTAGTCAGAGAAGGTTGAAATGTTGAGATAACCCATTGTTTTCTCAAAATACTTGTTGTTTCAAATCATATGCATCCCTAAAACCCATTGTTATAATTTCAAAAAATAACCCTGCCTTATGTTGGGCTTTCGGGGCCTTTTCCCTCAAATCAGGAAGAGGCCTAGGCCTGTTGAATTTAAGGAAATTGTATCAATGATGTTCTTGAATTTGGATGCCAAAAAGCTGATGTGCAGTGATAATTTTTGGCCCAAAAAAACAAAAATTCATTACTTTCATTCATTTTAATCATTTTTCTATAGAAAGACCCATTGATTTTTAAGTTTTGGTCAGAAAATACCATTGAGTTAATTAAGAAAAAAATCATTGGATGTGGCTTTGAATTTTGGGAAAACTGCATGAATTTAAATATATACAATTTGGAAGATGCCTTATATAGGCTGTTGTTACACAATGAGAAAAGGCCCTAGATTTTGTGACTGGTGAACACAATGACTTGTCAGATACTAGTGAGAAAAATGAATTCTTTGCGATAGTACAAAGTACAAAATTGCTAGTTATAGTGATTTCTAGAATTGGTTGCCACAGATGCATTTAACACAATACCACTTAACGCCACAGTTTTATGTCTTGCAGGAGACGACCCCCAGAAGGCATTGTGGCAAAAGATGAAATTGCTTGTCACAAGCAATTTCTCCTTTTGACACAATGTTTATTAATCTTTTCACATATCAAAACAGCAGAACTAAAAGTGTTTCACATGTTTACAAGGTTTTTCTTAAGTCGTCTGCTTCAAGTTAATAAATGTCGTCTGATGGTGGTAAAGAGTTCAAATTGATTATAGAAAGAAAAATATGTATACTATACATTTATATATAGGGTTCAATGCAATACTATAGTAAGTCCTTCATATATCCATGCTATAAAGAAAAAGGTTTAAAACCTACCAATCTTTGAAGGATTCTACTATTTTACAACAATTTTAGGTTCATTTGTTTAAAATTAAAGACCTAACACAAGCGTTATTGTTTCCAATGTTTAACCCTTTATCAAGTGCTAAATTTTCGACTGTTTCAAATTGAAAGAGTTTGCAGACGACATTTGAAAATGTGATGAAATTGAAAAATGATCTGATAGGGCAGAAAACATTGTTGGAAAAGGAGAAATTGCTTGTTAAGAGCTATTTCTCCTTCCCCCACCATGTTTCCCAGAGTCGTCTGCAACAAACTGGTCAAATGTTCTTATTGTTTGGTAATGGGATAAAAGAATACCAAGCAATACTGGTCAGGAATTACCAGGTACATGTACAGTTGCTCTGGCATTCCCACATGAATGAAATCAGGGTTTCCTTGACCCCAAATTATAGAAAATGACCCTGAATATGACCCTAAATAATTCCTGAATATGACCCCTAAAAGATCATTATTTGCCATTCACAGTTCTATTTTTGAGGGGTCAAAAGTCACAAAATAAGTATGAGTCAAGGGTTCATAAAATTGGCATAAAACCCATTTCAACCAACACAAGGAGCACACTAGAACTACTGCTAAAATTGGCATAAAACCCATTTCAACCAACACAAGGAGAACACTAGAACTACTGCTAAAATTGGCATAAAACCCATTTCAACCAACACAAGGAGCACACTAGAACTACTGCTAAAATTGGCATAAAACCCATTTCAACCAACACAAGGAGCACACTAGAACTACTGCTAAAATTGGCATAAAACCCATTTCAACCAACACAAGGAGAACACTAGAACTACTGCTAAAATTGGCATAAAATCCATTTCAACCAACACAATGAGCACACTAGAACTACTGCTAAAATTGGCATAAAACCCATTTCAACCAACACAAGGAGCACACTAGAACTACTGCTAAAATTGGCATAAAATCCATTTCAACCAACACAAGGAGAACACTAGAACTACTGCTAAAATTGGCATAAAACCCATTTCACCCAACACAAGGAGAACACTAGAACTACTGCTAAAATTGGCATAAAACCCATTTCAACCAACACAAGGAGAACACTAGAACTACTGCTAAAATTGGCATAAAACCCATTTCAACCAACACAAGGAGAACACTAGAACTACTGCTAAAATTGGCATAAAACCCATTTCAACTAACACAATTGATTAAGAAGTCTCTTTTCTAATTTAACACCAAGTCTATGCTTAATCATTGATAAACTGTGGTGTATTGTATTGAGTACTGTGTATATTCCATTGCTTATTCAATTTATTCACTGCTACATGCATTTGACTATATTCTTGAGGTTTATTCAGGATTAATATTTGGTTTCCTCATTATTGTATATTTTCTCATAACTATTGACTTTTAGCACTCATCAGAAACATGTTACCTAATGTAGTTTCTACTGTTGATAAATCAAGCAGTGCATTTGAGTGAGCACCATTATCTGTAGACTTTAGGATAGATTTTGAAGGACTTTTTGAAAAACACTCAATTAAACCTTTAGTAAAATCCAACCTTTCGACTGTCCGAAATTGAAAGAGTTTGCATATGACGTTTCAAAATATGATGAAATTGAAAATAATCTTATGATACTAGATATGGCAGAAAACATTGCAGGAAGAGGAGGAATGGCTCATTAAAAGCCATTCCTCTTTTTCACACAATGTTTTCCAAAGTCACCTGCAACAAACTGGTAAAAATGCCGTTATTGTTTGGTAAAGGGTTAAGCCTTTTTGGCTAGAATGTCTTTCATATGTTTGCCTTTTGTTTCAGCCTTTTGTTGATGAGGATCAAACATTGATCCATTCCTGGTTTCCACATCCTTGGTATGCGATTGGTTTGCCATTACTTGCAGGAATGGCCGGCTTAGCGTTCATTGGTAAGGAAGTTTACTGACCTTTTCCTGTCTTGCTTTAAGGGCATCCATGGTTAGAGTGCAGGGTAGTGTTTTACTTCTTATGCATAGAAATTGTGTAAGGTCAAAACAGCATTCCCTCTTATTTCAATAAAGAGATTAAAGATTTTTCAAAATGACACATCATTTGAATCTTCTCTCCCAAACGTTTTTAATAACATGTTGCATTACAACATTGTAATTTTATTGAAGATAATGTTCATGTGTATCAGTTTGACTTGTGTAAATATTTTCCTTTTCTATGGTGTTTAAAGCCATATCAACAATTTTTCAGTTGTGTAAGGTCTGTCCTGGATCCACCAACACTAGGCTAGGGTTGACTTGCAAAAGGACACTTCCACAAAACCAAAGGTGTTGGTCTGGCTCAATCCAAGGACCTAAGAGTCCTTGGTCTGCTACGCTAACCACTGGGCCATAAAGGATAAATATTTTCCTTAAGTCATTTAGTCAAACAGTACGCAGAACTTGAAATCACAAGGCTCCTCTTGTATCATGGTCCAGATGGATTTGGATTTTTATGAGAAGTAGTCTTCCAGGCTAACAAGTGGAACGGTGTTGGCTCTACCAAGCTTAACCTGCACTGGTTGGCAGTTCAGTTTGGGTCTTCCCCTATTTTATTGAGCCGAACATCGCAATACAAATGAACAATTGTTGACTCCAGGCATAATTCCAATAAAACATTCAAAGACACATCATTGCTTCAGAAACATTAAATAACTATAAAAGAAATGTGAAGAATCAATCATGCCTTCTCCAAAAAGAAAAAAAGATAGCACAGCCCACCCAATAACTATACAGGTGGAAAAATAATTTACAACATCTGACAAAATTCAGTGTGCGAAAAGAAAATATTACTTTTATAAGCAATGTTTCCTTTTGTTTCAATTCTATTTCTAGTCGTTTGTTTTATTTGCTTTGTTAAAGATGCTTGTTCATGCATGAGACATTTTGCAAGTCAAGATAAAATGTTGTTGAAACGATACAGTGTTTGTGATACAGTGTTTGTATCGTGGTTTAATATTTAATGAAAAATAGCTACTGATTTCAAAATTGATTGAGAATGTGTCAATATATCTATGTACATACATGTATTCATTATATACAGGCTCTTAATACTTAAATACAGATCTACTTTACTTTGAATGGCTATCATTCAGTACATCTCATACAATAGTACTGCTGATATACAGTTTGAAAGAAACAAACATCTCACATCTGTGAACATGCACATTAAATATGATGTTTATATGAGGAAAACATTTTAACCAAATTTCCTTTGTCCAGCTGTTTTTCATATTTCTATCAGGCTTTTACTAGTTATAAAAAGGAATGCCTTCCAGTCGTTACTTTGTTTGAGAGCCAGTTTACCGAATCAACATGATTTTCCTAACTCCATTAAAGGAAAGCATTACAACATGTTTAATGTTTTAACCCATTACCAAACAATAACAACATTTGACCAGTTTGTTGCAGACGACTCTGGAAAACATTGTGAGAAAGGGAGAAATTGCTCTTAACGAGCAATTTCTCCTTTTCCCACAATGTTTTCTGCCCTATCAGAAGATTAATTTTTCATTTTCATCCCATTTTGAAACTCTTTCAATTTCGGAAAGTTGAAAATTTAACGTTTGGTAAAGGGTTAAGTTTCACTCACCACTGATCACCTAGTACACGTGGGAAATTAGTCAGGGTTTTAGAAATATAATCAAACAGTATAGGTAAGGAAATACAAAAAGCATGTATGTTAAAGCCGACTGTCACAAAATGACTGAAATACTGTTGATTCGGCCTAAAACTCCAATTTGACAATCAAAACTTTATACAAGTTATTCAACAAGTCCCATAACCCCTGCATTAACAATGACCACAGAGTGACTTGCCTTACCTGTTGTGGTAACAAAGGCTATATGTTTTTTAAGGGACTGGTTTTAAACTCAATAGTCAGTTGTCTAACTCAATGATTTTAACATCTGCATCAATGTTGAATGGACCAACTTAGAGAATTGGCTCTTGGAGAAATAACATTTTGATAGGTACAATCAAAGTCACTAAAACCAAAGACCATTTTCAATTGCTTTGCTTCTAAGTTTTTGAAATCCTATGAATTCTTTAAATAATGTGAAGTGAGTCTTTGCGCGTACCAGCATTTCTATGGGAAAGCAGAGTTATAGATAAAAGCAGAAATTCCTTCTCTTGCACCTTGCTAACGTCATATGACAAGAGCGGATCAACCTTTAGAAAAACCAATATGACAACTGTATCTTAAAGTAGCACCTCTTAATCTATGTTTAGCTCATTATTTACAAAATAAACCTGTTTAAACGGTTTGCAACATCTGCAATGCAAATGATCTGTATCTTCTCTGTAGGTAATGAAAAGGGTTGGGAAGCTGTCCATAATTCAGGCTTATATGTTATCATTCCTAGGTAAAAGGCAATTTACTTTTACAAGTTAAATTCCCAATCTGAGAGACAGTTCTTTCAAAATATTTGCTATGCATGTATAAAAACTAAATACTAACTGGAGCCTCCATGGCCTGTGGTTAGAGTACAGGGGCCCGTTTTACTAAACAGTTTACGTTTAAGATTTGCGTAAGTCTAAAATAACAAGTCCTTTTATTTCAATAATTGGCAAAGCAATATTGCAAAGTAACACATCATTGGAATCGTCTCTCCGAGACGCTTCCAATGACGTGTCACATTGCAATATTGTACTTTCATTGAAGATACTATCCATGTTAATCAATTCTGACTTACGCAAACATTTTCCGTAAGTTGTTTAGTAAAACGGGCCCCAGAACTTGAAACCTCATGGTATTTCTCTGTGTTGACGGCTTTTCATTAGAGTTGGTCTCCTGCTTTACAAATTGGAAATTACGATAGTTCTGCCTGGCTTGTTCAGTCCTATTGGAAATGACGATAGTTCTGCCTGGCTTGTTCAGTCCTATTGGAAATGACGATAGTTCTGCCTGGCTTGTTCAGTCCTATTGGAAATGACGATAGTTCTGCCTGGCTTGTTCAGTCCTATTGGAAATGACGATAGTTCTGCCTGGCTTGTTCAGTCCTATTGGAAATGACGATTGGAAATTACGATAGTTCTGCCTGGCTTGTTCAGTCCTATTGGAAATGACGATAGTTCTGCCTGGCTTGTTCAGTCCTATTGGAAATGACGATAGTTCTGCCTGGCTTGTTCAGTCCTAATGTCAGCCAAGTTTGGGGATCTTTCTCCACCATTACCGGTATGAGCCAGGCATTGCAACAGTTCTGTGGATGCAATGTGACACTCTGACTTATAAATTCTCCTGTTTCTTAACCCTTTACCAAACTACAAATTTTCAACTGTCCAAATTGAAAGAGATTGCAGACGACATTTCAAAATGAGATGTAATTGAAAAATAATCTTCAGATAGGGCAGAAAACGTGGGAAATGGAGAAATTGCTTGTTATGATCAATTTATCCTTTTCCCACAAATTTTTCCAGAGTTGTCTGCAACTAACTGGTCAAATGTTGTAATTGTTTGGTAAAGGGTTAGAAGGAATAGCTTAGACCTATGGATCAGGATTAAGAAGCATTGGTGGAAATGAAGAAATTACTTGTATTTACAATTCCTCCTTTTCCACAATAAATGAAATATATTCCTCAAAAGACCTGCAAAATCCTTAGTCCATTTGTTTTTAAATTATTTGTTTTTATGCGTTGATTGTTATTTTATTCCTTTTATTCAATTAATTGTTTTCATGCAATAATTGTTTTTTTTTATATATCTTTTCTTTTTCCAGGTATGTTTGTGGCTGTGGAGATTCTAAAATCAAAGATGAAGGAACCTATATACTAAAGACATTGATCTAGAAAACAGACGTGCATAATACGTGGGATTTTTATATACAGTATTTAATTTAAACATCGATTTGATAACGATTGTGACGGAAGCTTGGAGCCTATTTAATTCACTCTCGATAACTGCTTTCTGGATTCTACACCAGTACTCGCCCTGGTTCGTGGGATAGTCCTGGCTAACAGGATTTATAACCGGGACCCTTGGTACACACCTGGTACACACAGTATTTCAAAAACAATGAGGAACCAATCCTATTTTTGAAAACTCATTACTATCACCTTGTCAAAACAAATCTTATGATAGGCTTGCTATTTCAGGTCTGGTCTTGATTTCAGGCTTTGAGATTTTAAGTTATCTTCTTCGTTATATTGAAGATGTTTAAATTCAGGCTTCAAATAATGATTTTCAGGCTTGAGCATTCCTTTAAGTCTCAGGACGCCAAAGGATTACTCTTTCCGAACTTGCGAAAATATAAGAAATACACATTTATTTAATATTTCAGCAGAAAAAGCAATAAATATTAGATGAAACTGGGCATTGTTTCATTGTATTCAAATCCAACGCCGAGGCGATAGAATCTAAATATAGCGCACTTATATGTAAATAACCGGTCACATAATACTCAGAATACACACTGAAAACAAACATACACAGTGTGTTTACATCTAACTAGTCAGGGGTAAGTAATCTGATATGTGGGTCAGGCAAAGGCAGGTAGTCCAATTGATAGGTCAGGTCAAGGTGGTTGATCAGATTGGTCCTTCGGTCACGGTTTGTCTTCTCCTTGGACATGAAGTTAAGGGTATGTAATCTAATAGGTTTGACAGTCTAAGGTAGTTTATCAAATTGGTCAGATAGTCAAGGGTAGGTAATCTGACTTGTCAGTCAGTCATGGCTATGACATCTGACTGGTTATTCAGTAAAGGATATGTAATCTGATATGTGGATCTGTCAGGTGCAAGAAATCCAATTTGTGGGTCAGTTCAATTGATCTGCACGGTGGTCAGTGAAAGTTGTTAATCTGATATGTGGGTCAGTCAAAGGGAGGTAATCTGATTAAATGATCTGCCAAGGGTAGGTTATCTAAGAGATTGCTAATTTATGGGTAGATAATCCTATTGTTAGGTCAGTCAAAGGTAGGCCATTTGAATGTTTGGTCGTGTAGGATAGGTAATCAGAAAAGCAGGTCAGTGAAAGGGAAGTAAGCCAATTTGTTTGGTCAATGAAGGGTAGGTTATCCAACTGGCTGGACAGTCAAGGGTTGGTAATCAGATAGTTTGGTTAGTCTAGGGTAGGTCACATTATAAATTGGTCAATCAAGGTAAGCTTTTCCGATTCTTCTGTCAGTTATGGTATGGTTATCAGAAAGTTGGGTCTGTCTACAATTGGTTATAGGATTTGACTGACAGAACAGGATAGGTAATGCCATTTGTGGTCATTCAAGGGTATGTAAATCGGATTGGTAATTCAGTCAAGGGCAGATAATCCAATTGGTAATTCAGTCAAGGGTAGGTAATCCAATTGGTAATTCAGTCAAGGGTAGGTAATCCAATTGGTAATTCAGTCAAGGGTATGTAATCCAATTGTTGGGTCAGTTAAGGGTAGGTATTCCAATTGGTAATTCAGTCGAGGGTAGGTAATCCAATTATTGGGTCAGTTAAGGGTATGTTATCCAATCTGCAGTCAGTGAACGTTAGGAAACCTGATTGGTGGGTCAGTCAGTCAAGATACACAAAAAGATTATAATGATGCACAAAATGATTATAGTGATACTCAAAATGATTATAATGATACACAAAATGATTATAATGATACACAAAATGATTATAATGATACACAAAATGATTATAATGATGCACAAAATGAATATAATGATACACAAAATGATTATAATGATACACAAAATGATTATAATGATACACAAAATGATTATGATGATGCACAAAATGAATATAATGATACACAAAATGATTATTATGATGCACAAAATGATTATAATGATACACAAAATGATTATAATGATACACAAAATGAATATAATGATACACAAAATGAATATGATACACAAAATGATTATAATGATCCACAAAATGATTACAATGATACACAAAATGATTATAATGATACACAAAATGATTATAATGATACACAAAAAGATTATAATGATGCACAAAATGATATAATGATACACAAAATGAATATGATACACAAAATGATTATAATGATGCACAAAATGATTATAATGATACACAAAATGATTATAATGATACACAAAATGATTATAATGATACACAAAATGATTATAATGATACACAAAATGATTATAATGATACACAAAATGATTATAATGATACACAAAATGATTATAATGATACACAAAATGATTATGATGATGCACAAAATGAATATAATGATACACAAAATGATTATTATGATGCACAAAATGATTATAATGATACACAAAATGATTATAATGATACACAAAATGATTATAATGATGCACAAAATGATTATATGATGCATGATACACAAAATGATTATAATGATACACAAAATGATTATAATGATACACAAAATGATTATGATGATGCACAAAATGAATATAATGATACACAAAATGATTATTATGATGCACAAAATGATTATAATGATGCACAAAATGATTATAATGATACACAAAATGAATATAATGATACACAAAATGAATATGATACACAAAATGATTATAATGATCCACAAAATGATTACAATGATACACAAAATGATTATAATGATACACAAAATGATTATAATGATACACAAAAAGATTATAATGATGCACAAAATGAATATAATGATACACAAAATGAATATGATACACAAAATGATTATAATGATACACAAAATGATTATAATGATACACAAAATGATTATAATGATACACAAAATGATTATAATGATACACAAAATGATTATAATGATGCACAAAATGAATATAATGATACACAAAATGATTATAATGATACACAAAATGATTATAATGATACACAAAATGAATATAATGATACACAAAATGATTATAATGATACACAAAATGATTATAATGATACACAAAATGATTATAATGATACACAAAATGATTATAATGATACACAAAATGAATATGATACACAAAATGATTATAATGATACACAAAATGATTATAATGATACACAAAATGATTATGATGATGCACAAAATGAATATAATGATACACAAAATGATTATTATGATGCACAACATGATTATAATGATACACAAAATGATTATAATGAAAATGATTATAATGATACACAAAATGATTATAATGATACACAAAATGATTATAATGATACACAAAAAGATTATAATGATGCACAAAATGATTATAGTGATACACAAAATGATTATAATGATACACAAAATGATTATAATGTTACACAAAATGATTATAATGATACACAAAAAGATTATAATGATGCACAAAATGAATATAATGATACACAAAATGATTATAATGATACACAAAATGATTATGATGATGTACAAAATGATTATAATGATACACAAAATGATTATGATGATGTACAAAATGAATATAATGATACACAAAATGATTATTATGATGCACAAAATGATTATAATGATACACAAAATGATTATAATGAAAATGATTATAATGATACACAAAATGATTATAATGATACACAAAATGAATATGATACACAAAATGATTATAATGATACACAAAATGATTATAATGATACACAAAATGATTATGATGATGCACAAAATGAATATAATGATACACAAATGATTATGATGATGCACAAAATGATTATAATGATACACAAAATGATTATTATGATGCACAAAATGATTATAATGATACACAAAATGATTATAATGAAAATGATTATAATGATACACAAAATGATTATAATGATACACAAAATGATTATAATGATGCACAAAATGATTATAATGATACACAAAATGATTATAATGATACACAAAATGATTATAATGATACACAAAATGATTATAATGATACACAAAATGAATATAATGATACACAAAATGATTATAATGATACATAAAATGATTATAATGATACACAAAATGATTATAATGATACACAAAATGATTATAATGATACACAAAATGAATATGATACACAAAATGATTATAATGATACACAAAATGATTATAATGATACACAAAATGATTATAATGATACACAAAATGATTATTATGATACACAAAATGATTATAATGATACACAAAATGATTATGATGATGTACAAAATGAATATAATGATACACAAAATGATTATGATGATGCACAAAATGATTATAATGATACACAAAATGATTATTATGATGCACAAAATAATTATAATGATACACAAAATGATTATAATGAAAATGATTATAATGATACACAAAATGATTATAATGATACACAAAATGATTATAATGATACACAAAATGATTATAATGATACACAAAATGAATATGATGCACAAAATGATTATAATGATACACAGAATGATTATAATGATACACAAAATGATTATAATGATACACAAAATGATTATAATGATACACAAAATGATTATAATGATACACAAAATGAATATGATACACAAAATGATTATAATGATACACAGAATGATTATAATGATACACAAAATGATTATAATGATACACAAAATGATTATAATGATGCACAAAATGATTATAATGATACACAAAATGATTATAATGATGCAAAAAATGATTATAATGATACACAAAATGATTATAATGATACACACAATAATTATAATGATACACAAAATGATAATAATGATACACAAACGCTGACCAGTACAACTTAAAACGATGTGGGGTTAAACTGCAGGAGCAGACTGTGAACACAGCCCATTATAAGCTCTACTACTGTTTTCAAAGGAAAGGTGACAAACCTTTGTCTTCTAGGACAGGGTGGAAATCGACATCATGGACACTGGCAGCATAAACTGATTTTCCGTTTCACATCTCTTTAAGTCCCATACAATCCAACAAAATCACATTGACAGTTTCTAGTTATATAAAAAAAAAAGTGGAAATACATTGACCTCATAACCCTTTCCTGTTTTACCGCTGCCTCAACAATGTTTCAGTTATGTTACCAACATCCTTGAATATCCAGTACTAGGCTAGGGCTCTGAATTGTCTTTCCAGATGGCACTCCCACGAAACAAGCGGTACCAGTGGGGCTCAGACCCAGAACCAGTGAGTGCTTATACTGTTGACATAACCTCTGGGTAACCGCAAGACTTCCTACAATATATTTGTTCAAAAGGGAGCAACTTTTGGGTACTATGACTAGGAAGCAGTCTGTCACACATGCGAGACTTTATGTGAACAATGTTCTCTGCCAACATGCATAACTTTGGACTTATTCTGTAATGAATGTTTCTACAAAGTATCAGACATCACCACATAACAGTTTTTTCAAGCATTGTTTTATTTAATGTAGTTGGTTTGAGGGTTTAACATAATTTTCAAAAGTATTTCAGGTCTATACATGCAGTCAGCACACCTACACATACTTATGGTATTTCCTCTCCAGTACTGCACACTTTACTTTCAAAACAGCTGACTCTGCTTTGTCACACAATTGATCAATGGTTTGAGACAAATTAATCTTGTTACACTGAGTATCAAAAAGAATTTTCGCTAAGCCATGTCTCGAACTCATGATCCTTGTTTTCCAAGTTGGACAAGCTACCAACTGACCTAACAAGGATAAGCCTACATTATTTCTCTTTCAGATTTATGAGTTAAAATTCAGAGGCAGGCACTTGAAAGGCTTTTTTTTTCAAGAAAAAATTATACTCTGAAAGGGAAATACAAACCTGGAAATGTTTCCTATCCAGTTCCAACCAGATCCCCTACGTTTTTAGGAGGGGACCCCTTTAGAAGGACCTGTAATATAATGAATGAATGGTGTTTAAGGCGCATCGACAGCTAAGGTCATTTAAGGAATGGATTAACATGTTTATTTTTAGGCCAAATATTTCTACACAGTTGTCGTTTGCTATTGTTTTATTTAGACCAGTCCAAAAAAGCCCGGAAAGTGTGTGGGGGATATGCTTCTGTTGAATGAAATTTGCTATGAGTCGAATCATCTTTGCAGATAGTCCGCAGTTTAAACATTATCGTTCGACAAGCGGCTGCAGACTCGGAACAAAACTCGAAATATTGCGGTAAAACATTATGGATTTTGTCTCTAAATAACACTTGAATTAGGCAATAAAACACATTAAACATCTGAAATGACAATTTTATTGAATGTTTCAATACGAGTAATGCGTAATGCATGCAATGCTTGGGCATTTTTATAAAATGTTATTAGTTTTCGCGTCACAAAAAAAGCTGCGTAAAATTCACGCTAAAACAGATTCACACATTACGTCTGCACTCACCGCTATAGATTTACATCATTGTGTGGTGCTAGGTCAAGAAAATGCGTGTAAGGAAATGCTGGAAAGTTAGAAAAGATCGAATAGTCAAAAGAAAAATGAAAGAGTAATGTGATGCCAGCCAGTTTTCACGTCAGACTGCTCCGGTTATTGGGGATGCAGCCGGCCAAGCAATGGGAATAACAGAGGTTTTTGAAAGGAGGATGCCACATGACTGTTAGAAAGTCTGTTGTGACTCTAGCGTTTCCAATCCCAGGTTATGTGTTAGGTATTGGCATCTGTTGGTCACATACAGGGTTGTCATTAATTTTTGGAGGAAGAGACCACTTTTCCATTTGAAGACCCCAATGAAACCAAAACACAACTTGAAATAGTTGTTACTTATGACCACATGTCATATATTTTTTTTTTCTTTGAGCGAACCAAGTCATTTGAGCAGTCAAATAGCCAGGCAGCCGGCTCTTAATGACATCCCGGCAAATATGTAGCAGTTCACTTCTGTACCATCTCAAGCTTATATGCCTTTGTATTTGGGTTCCACTCTGTGGATCAGTACTCAATACCTGGATGTACAAGGGAAAAGTTTAAGCAGTGCTATTTAACATTTCATTGTTGATGAGCAAGTAACCCCAAAGGAGCCCAGAGTACTGATTCCTTTTTTCTCAGGCAGGGCTTTTTCTTGTTATCATAATATGTAACAGGGGCACATAAATGGCACCTTCATATTTGGAAATTTCTTTAAAATCATGCAGTTTTCTAAAAAATTCACAATCACATCAGCTGTTTGGTTTTCCAATTCAGTAATTTCATCGATAAAATTTTCACAAGACAACAGCCCTTGGTCTCATCCTAATTTAAGAAAAAATGCCCTGAATATTGTTTAGAACTTGCACAAATGTTCAGTTAAACGGTCTTTCTTAAATATTTTCAAGTATTTTTTACCAGTTTTTATCAGTTCAACAGATCAAGACGATGGAGGCCAAAAAACATCAATCAAACATCTTCACCTTCAAAGATGAGAAGCTGCCTAAGTTTGACACACAGTATACAACTAGCATAAGAGATGATCAAGTTCCCCTGATTATTGATAATGGTATGTAGACCCACAAAATAACAGATAACAATCTGTTTGTGGTTTCAATTGGAGAAGATTTGGCAGAGAATTATTTTTCCATGATTTACACATTTTGGCATGAAACAATCTAATTGAAACTTGAAGAAGAAAATGATGTACCTTTTATTGGTTAGAGACGAAAGACTAGCACATCTCTGATTACGATGTTCAAAACTTAATGTCGCAAGTTTGTAATGTGTAGAATATAATTGATCCCCATAACCTTTAGCATGGGTTTATTTTTATCCCAATGATAATCATTAAAGTTTGTAAAATAATGTTTTCTTTGTATAAGATAAGAAGTTTTTTCTTTAAACAATTATTGCTTGACAGTTCAGCTGTAAATGCCTCGAAATGAATATTTGTGAGGAATTACCGTTGTCTTAATCAGTAATGAAACCATTGTGACAAAAAGATGAATTGTTTATTCAAATTTGCATGTAGGCAGAGTTATGGATTGACCCCTTTCAAACTTAACTTTGTAATTTGTTATAAAGATCAGCGTGTAAAAATATTGATTTTATAAAGCAGTATTATATTCATAAGCAGACTGTGTAGTCCAAGCTGCATGAACCTTTTTACAGAATTATTGCGGCTTTTTGGTCTTTGATTATAGGTTATAAACATAGATGAGCTGTTGGCACCTGCACAGTCGAGCTCTTGCTTAGTTTTCCACTGCGGTACTGCCAGTGTGTTAGCCATTTCATTTATATGTCAAAGTATCTGTATCAAATGAAGAAATTGTTGCCATAGAAAATGAATCAGTGTCGGTTTCTCTTTCTTTATGTATAACATAGTCTTTCCATTACATCACATGAAAAAAGAGTGCAAACTTTATTATTTGATCCACTATTGGTTTTCATTTAGCTGAATTGCAAAATTCAATATATTGCATTTTGTCTTGCATTTTGTTAGAACTCCATCTTGGTGATGTATGAGGAATGGGTTTTAACTTTGATGTTTAACTTTATTGTATGAGGGACATGCTGTCCTTATAAATGTTCTTGTTGAAACTTAGGAGGCTTTCAGTGTAGAGCAGGATGGGCCACTAACAGAAAACCAGATCTTATCTTCAAAAATGTAACAGCTAAACAGAGAAACAGGAAAGAAAAGGTAAGGAACTATATATATATATTTCCATCATAGCTCTGTTTGAATTTGGTAAGTTTTATCGGAGTTTGTTAAAGATGATAGGCCATTATGTAAAGCTTAATAGAGAAACAGTAAAGAAAACAAACTGTGATCTTGGGGTATTTTTCCAAGCTATGTTTGAAGTTGGTAAAATTGCTCACATTCTGTCAAAGATGATAGCTTAATTTGTAATTTTGTGTTAAGTTACATACAGAAGCTTACAGCAGAGTGAAAGATATGACAAATGATATTTGAATATTGACAAAGTGTGCAAAAAGTTGTAAAATCTTGTCCTTTAATCACAATGACTTAAATCCTATATACCAAATAAATAAATAAATATTTTTTCTCATATATTTATCGTTATTCTCTTGCCACTACTTCTACTGTGGTTTTGTATGGCCAAGTGGTTAAGGTGTTTGAATCGAAGGATCTCTGGTCCAAGCTCCAATACCATGGTCACTGCTGATTCTTAGGAATGGCCTTTAGCAAGACATACCAGAGCACTAGAGTAGTGCAGGTGATTCCCCCAAAAAGATGTAATAAAAAGGGAGAATTGCTGACAGAACATTAAACCCTATAGTATACCACAAAATCTAATGTGAACCAGTGTTGAACTGTCCAAGTCTTTGCATAGTTCTGATGGAAACACACAAGCTCATCATGCAGATTGTTCAAGTTTTATTTAGTATAAGTTGAGTAGGTGAGCAAAAACTAGTTTTAATTATCTAAAGAAAATGTGTTAATAGCTCCATGCACAATGAAGGTTACCGTGCTGGAACTCCTTTTGTTAAGTATGTGAACAAGGACTTACGACTACTTTTGATTGGCTAAAGAAAATGTGTTAATAGCTCCATGCACAATGAAGGTTACCGTGCTGGAACTCCTTTTGTTCAGTATGTGAACAAGGACTTACGACTCCTTTTGATTGGCTAAAGAAAATGTGTTCATACTTTTGTGAACAATACAAATCATTGTGCCAGATCAACTTTTACAAATAATAAACATTCATCAGTTTTGAGATTGAATAATCATCATATGCAAAATGCCTTGTTTATTAAAGCCATACTTGCGCTCATTTACACTTAAAATGTGAAAGTTATAGAATAATTGAAGATTAGCTTTAAATACTTTAAATTCCATTTTATAGAGGAATTGACTGTAACATGTTCACAAGGTGCTTTTAAAAGAGTGAATATTATAAGGTTTGTTTACAATTTGCGATCAAACGAGGTCAGCTGAGAAACGTTTTCAAACCAGGTAAATGCCACTTGTTAATCCGAGTACACCTTGCCATTTTAGATGTTTCTCCAATGTAAACGATGAAGTTAAATTGGTGAGCACCAAATTTGTGAAAATAGCAATTTGAAAAATAGATTATAAATAGTGCAGGCGGTACATTGTCATGATCCTGCGGTTTTTCGCTATGTTGCAACATATTCTATCATAACTCATATAACCTAGTTTTGCAGTTTTTGGAGATCTAGTATGCTTTTAAATTCCCTGTTGCTTGTGTATTTTAATCTCAAGAAATCGAAGGAACTTCATTGAAACCTTGTTCTTTTTTAAGTTTCACTTGATTCTGTTTTGTTTTGTTTAGGTTTTGCAAAACTTGTCTAAAGATTCAGAAAAAATGCGAACATAAATTCACTACAATCTTGCCTTTTCTTTTTTTTAGTTTTTAATGCTACTCATATCATTTTTATCTTTGGAAAATTGTGATGCTTGGATTAACATCCTTACTATTTTGACTTATATGTCTGTAATTGATTGGTAGAGGACAATATAAAATGAGTATTAAAACAAATGATTAAAGTGATCAAAACCATTCAAATGGTAACTGAATAATTAGCGCTATAAGGGTTTTAAGAATTCACTTTGACAAAATGATGAATTGCTCCTTATAATAAATTTGCCATTTTTTTAATATTTTTTTTCTTACCAAACAGTAGGAAAAAAATCACTTCTTCTTTTCATGTTGTGAAAACAGTGTCTTTCAATTTTGTCCAGCCCCTTATCCTATATGGCGAAAATGGTTAACTCATTACCAAACAATAACGACATTTAGCCACTTTGTTGCAGATGACTCTGGAAAACATTGTGGCAAAAGGAGAAATTGCTCATTATGAGCAATTTCTCCTTTTCCCACAATGTTTTCTGCTCTATTAATTTCCAAATCCATCGCATTGTGAAATGTCTTCTGCAAACTCTTTCAATTTGGGACAGTCGAAAATTTGCAGTTTGGTAATGGGTTTATTAGAGGATCCCTAAAAGTAAATTTCCATTATAACAGGATGCGGATATCCAGATCGGTAACGATGTGCCCAACTCTGAGATGGTCCGGTTGCTGCTGAGGTCGCAGTTTGACCGTGATATAGTCACACAGTTTGACCTTCAGGTAAGCTGAACTTGTGACATGTTTAACCATTTACTGAACACCAATTTTTTCGACTGTCCCAAATTGGAAGAGTTTGCAGACAACAATTCAAAATGCGATGAAATTGAAGAATAGTCTTCTGATAAGACAGAAATCATTGTGAGAAAAGGAGAAATTGCTCGTTCAAGCAATTTCTCGTTTTCCCATAATATTTTACAGAGTCATCTGTAACAAACTAGTCAAATGTCATCATTGTTTGGTAACGGGATAATCGCAGAGGACCAGATTACAGGGGTTTATAGTTATACTGGGTTCAGAACTTTCTATAATATGCAACATCTTACGACTCTTGATTGGAAAATTCCGCTTCCACCCGTACAAAGTCTTCAGCTTCTCCAATAATTATAATCAATGAAATATGCATAAAATTCTTTCAGGTATCGAAGGAATAATGTTATTTATTTCAAATCAACAACCTCCCATGACAGTCCCTTACTTATTGTAATCACAACAAAAGTTCTTTTTTCCAAAGCTGACTTGATTTCAGGGCCTCATAGACACTTGTTTGTTCAACTCTTGTACTCCCTATACAGTTAAAACCAGACGCTAGGTGGTCTAAAATTCCCAATAAATGATACGACAGTTCACCAAGCTGTTCACCAGAGCATGTTCTTATTTACATTAAGACATAAACGGTCTGTATGAGCGGTATATACTTATAACCCTTTAGCAAACGCCAAATTGTCGACCGTCCCAAATTGAAAGTGTATGCAGAAGACATCAAAATGTGATGAAATTCAAAGATAATCTTCTGATATGGCAGAAAACATTGTGGGAAAAGGAGAAATTGCTCGCCACGAGCAATTTCTCCTTTACCCACAATGTTTTCAAAAGTCGTCTACAATAAACTGGTCCAATAATTCTGTTCCCTTACAATTTTGTTCGGATTGCGAGACATCCGGATAATCGGGGTCCGGATAAACGAGGGTTCACTGTATATGGATAGTATCTTAAACAAAAGTACAATATCAGGAATGACAAAAAATCAAGTATCCATATTGCCCAGCATGTGGAAAATCCTTAACTGACAAGTGACATAAAACGGCAAATTGCATACAGTCTAACTTGTGTTAAGCAGCCACCCTTTTAAGCAGCCAACCTGCCTTAAACAGCCACTACAGAAAGTCCCATTGTTAGATTTATAGTGTAAATCAAATTGTGTTAAGCAGCCAACCTGTCTTAAACAGCCAATTTACTCTGTCCCATAGACTGGCCTCTTAACACAAGTTCAACTGTATTTTCTAGTTTTACGAACATGGTATCGGAAGGATGCATTTTCGAGTTCCTTCGTCAAAGAAACTCATGGAAATCTAATGTTGCTCCTAATGACTTTTCAATGGTATCATACAATAGTACACATGTTATAGAAATCTCATGTTTGTTCAAGACCGGATGTTTATTTGACATATTTTCAGGAGCTAATCTTTGATTACATGTTTGGGAATCTTGGAATAAACACAGACAAGAAGGTGGATCACCCTATAGTTATGACTGAATCTGTGGCAAATCCAAACTACTGTAGACAGAGTAGGTATTATTTGCTGCTCATTTTTAGTTCAATAAATATTTATTTATTTTTTGATGTGGAACAACCACTCTGGACTGGTCTCAGAGGATACATAGCAAGTACATAACCAGTACTCTCACAAAATGTGGGTTGATTCAAGGTGAATGTTGCTATTTACAGGATTCAAACCTGTGTCCTTAGGCTGCCTTACCCCTTAATCGCTGACTTCCACTATTCTGTCTGTTAATGAAACATACTAATTCTATAAGCTACCCCTAGCTACTGTATACAGCGTTGGTCTCATTCCCTCCTATAATAATAATAATAATAATTATAATAGTATTTTATTTGTAGAGGGTGAAACTCATTTAACATTTACAGTACATAAAAATACTGCTGCTAATCTCCCATGAGGCCCTCTGTAAAAGAAACATATAATTATGTTTTTGAGACCTAACATTCTTGGTCACATCTATAGCAAATACGAACATTAGTAAAAAGGCAAAGTGATTCAAGACTGTTAATGATTAATCAAATTTTGGTGCACACAACAAGTGTAGCATTCATTCTTGAAGGAATTAAGGCATTACTCATTACCTCCTCATTACTTTAAGTAGTTTCAACAACTTGTGAATTTATTTTCAATAATTCTACCAATTGTAGGCAAAACAGACCCAATGACATATAGAGAGAGAAAAGGTTGTTGGTTCTTGAATTAAAATTGTTATCTGACAAGGCAGATGAAGGTTATCCAGATAGCCAAAGGCGAATCACATTTTAAAGGGAAGCCTTACAACTCTTCCCGTTCAAGACACCAACCATCTGTTATATCTATTCTGTTACCTCTATTGATTCAAATGAAATATGAAAAAGAGGTATCAAAACAAAAAGACTCACATGATCCACTGAATTATAACGAAAATGCTATAGCACAGTCATTGCTATCAGTCTGAAAATTGCAATGGTGACAGTATGACTAAATGTATTTTTCCAACCTTACTCTGTGGGCGACATTGGTAGAGAGGTAGAGCCTCAGTCTCTTATGAGGGTCTCGGGTTCTATCCCTGTTAGGCACTGATTAGTGAAAGTACTGGGTGAGTATCCAGGAAGCAGTCATCAAGAGTAAATTTAACAAGCTTCCTACATAATCCATGTAAAGCAACTACAATAAAAAGGCAAATCATCATTTCTATTGATGTTATGTTATTCCAGAGATGTCGGAATTGCTGTTTGAATGTTACAACGTCCCTAAAGTAGCGTATGGGATAGACTCGTTGTTCAGCCTGTACAATAACCATCCAAACCCTGGTAAGTTTGTCAATACGATACATCAGTTATAGACCGTAAAGGTGTTTGTTTGCACAGATCAGAATTGTTTAACTTTAACCCTTTACCAACCACCAAACGAGTTTGCAGACATTTCAAAATTTGATGAAATTGAGAAATAATCTTCTGATAGGTCTGAAAACATTTTTGGAAAATGTGAATTGCTCGTAAAGATAAACTGTGTTTTGTTTTGATGATTCAAACCCAGGGTTCAGAATAATGCCAGTTTTCTTGATTGTGGACAGTTTATCCCTATGGTTGTACCTGACCGATTGCAAGTTATGATTTGATGATTAGTTTGATCTGGATATTGCAGACATATTTTGCATTCTACACACTTAACAGTACATGTATCTATTTAATCCTGAAATGAATCCCCTAGTTGCTATCCCCATGTCAAACTGTGCACGAGGGGTATATTATTTTGGGGGATTTATTATGTGAACAATTAGGTGCGCTTGATGCTTGATAGAGAGGTAAAATTGACACTCTTGTTACACCAAAACCAATGATATTAACCGCTTTCATTCCAATGTTTAATGATGATGAAAGTTTGTTTCCCTTACTGATGTAATCCATTTTATAAAAGAGTTCAAACAAGAGGTATCAGATGGTTTCTCTGTCTCAGGCCGATTCGGATTGTGAGATTTCTTGGTCCCTGCTCAAACCTATTTTGTAGGAACATGTTAAAGTCTTCTTGTCAAGGTCTATCAGGACCTCTGATCTCTATCAAAGGTTTTGCCAATTTTGGCAATCAATTTTGAATACCAGTAGTATATAGCAGACTGTTTAACTCCAGTTTGATTAACAAATGGTTTTACTCCTTTTAAAAGATTATGCCAATACTACAATAATAGGCTGTGGTTACAAGACTGTATCTATTAAACACCAATTTGTTAAATAAATATTTCAAGTTCAAAAGGTTCTGCCAATATTCTGGTAAAGAGTTGTAGATACAAAACTGTATTTATTAAATGCCATTTTGATAAACAATTATTTTAACCCCTTTGTTAAGGTTCTGCCAACACTATGGTAATAGGTTGTGGCTATTAGACTATTTATTAAACGCCAATTTGATAAACAAATATTTCAAACCCCTCTTTAAAGGTTCTGCCAATACTGTGGTAAAAAATTGTGGATACCAAACTGTATTTACTAAATGCCATTTTGATAAACAATTATTTTAACCCCTTTGTTAAAGGTTCTGCCAACACTATGGTGATAGGCTGTGGATACCAGACTACACATATTCTCCCTGTTCTTAATGGCCGGTTAGATCTGTCACAGTGCCGTCGGATCAACATGGGAGGGGCACACATTGATGGGTTTATGCAGAGGCTGTTACAGCTGAAGTACCCGGGACATCTCAATGCTATCACGTTAAACAGAGCAGAGGTGACCTTTTGTAACCCTTTACCAAACGCCAAATTTTTGGACTGTCCCAAATTGAAAGAGTTTGCAGATCACATTTCAAAATGTGATGAAATTGAGAAATGATCTACTGATCGCTTCAGAAAACATTGTGGGAAAAGGAGAAACTACTTGTTAAGAACAATAAGAACAATTTCTGCTCTTCCCACAATGTTTTCCAGAGTTGTCTGCAGCAATATCTTCATATAAGGTTTGTAGAGGATATTCCATGTTATAGCTGTTAATAGCATAGAATAATGATCAGATGAGTGTGCATATGTTTGTTTACACAAACGAAACAAGTGTTGGGAGGGAATAGGTTTCATGGTTAAACCAAAACACACTCTTCACACATATACTTGGGTTGGGGGGGATTCCTTGGCCAAGTGTTTAGAGTACAGAACGGTAAAAGGACGTTTATGAGAAGCACTCTCCCGTTAGACTTATGTCTTCCTCCATCATTTAGAGTCTGATATCGCAACAACTGAAATAATGTTGATGCGATGTTAAAAACCCAAATTAATACACAGATCTACTTTGGAAAATCCTATGTTTTACATTTACAAAACATATGTAGATGGTTATATCTGTGTTATTTTGCAGTATTTTTCAATGAAATATTGTGCATATGAATTTGATGTAAGTAAAATTGTTACTTGCAACATTCTGTGATGTCATTTTTCTCCAATTCCAAACTTGAAATGGCTGGATGAATTGTGAATTTTGTTTCCAACTTTTTGATAGATTTGATTAATTTGAGACTATTGACAGACAAACATGATTGTCAAGAAATTTGATCTTAATCAATCTGTTTTGTTTGCTTATTAACACTTAGAATGGGGGTAATATTCCTTAGAATGCTGGTTAATTTTCTTAAAATATATTTTCGATTTGTCTGGTTTCTAAAAGCTTAGATATATGCTTAGTTGCTTACATTTGTTGAGGAAAGTAATACTACATGTGAATATTGAAAATAATTAGTTGAAAATTAATCTTCTGATAGGGCAGAAAACATTGTGGGAAAAGGAGAAACTGCTAGAGCAATTTTTCCTTTTCCCACAATGTTGTTTTCCAGAGTCATCTGCAACAAACTAGTCCAATGTGGTTAGTGTTTGGTAATGGGTTAACAAAAAGTGTTTTATACAGGAATTGGTGAGGGACCACACCCACATTGCTGTAGATTACCTGTCCGAGTTGGATGATTGGCGGAACGATGACTACTATGCAGAAAGTGTACACAAAATACAGCTGCCATTTGCTAATGTAAATATGTGTTACATTGTAAAAGTGCAAAAATCATTTTGCTGTTTGTAGCTTTTCACAAAATATGGCTAATTTTGCTAAAGTAATGTAATCTGTTAAATGTATACAGAAAAGACAGGTGCCCTTTGCTCATTGATGTACATGTATTTCATTGGGTTTTCTTTTTTTTTTATGAAATTTAAGGGAATGAAAAGAAATAAAATAAAATACCATACCAAATGTAAGTTTTTTGTATTGATTTTAGTTTGATAAAGTTTTGTGATATTAGGTGAAATTTCTTGAAATGAGCAATATTGTCTTTTGTCATGATGGTTTCCACTTAATACTATATCCTTCTAGCAAAGTGTTGGTTTTTTTTTCCCCCTTTTTTTTTAACTTGCTCAGCTCTTGTTTCTGTGCGTAATTTCCCAAATTTGAATTGAGCATGAAAATTCATTCCATTTCGACCATTTACAAACTCAACCTCTTTATAAGGCATGTCTGCACTATATGGACCTATACCCAATACATGTACAATATACAACATCATAAAACATAGAGAGTATCCAGTTGTAACATCTTTCTATTACGAACCAATAATGGCATGCTAAATGTGTTTACATTGATTATGAAAAATGTGTGTATGAAAATGTACACATCATATGTTGTAAACATGGTTTGATGCAAAATATTTGCTAGATATTTGAAACTTATACAGTGAAAAGCCAAATAAGCTATAAACATCCCTTTTGATGGGACTTTGTAAACGACTAGAATGCATTTACTAAATGTTTACCAAAAAAATTTGGGCAAGTTTAGAACAGATTTCCCTCTTATTATCACGATATTGTGGAGATAAGCAATGTTGCAAAATAACTCATCATTGGAATGGTCTCTTTGAGGTGCTTTCAATGACATGTCGTCTTACAATATTGTACTATTGTATAAGATAATAACTATATGAATCTTGCAAATATTTTCCTTAACCCTCTACCAAAAGCCAAATTTTAGACTGTCCCAAATTGAAAGAGTTTGCAGGCAACATTTCAAAATGTGATGAAATGACAGGGCAAAAAACATTGTGGGCAAAGGAGAAATTGCTCGTTACGAGCAATTTCTCCTTTTCCCACAATGTTTTTCGAGTCGTTTGCAACAAAGTGGTCAAATGTCTTAATTGTTTGGGTATGGGTTTAGTCATTTGATTTAATGGCAGCCTGTTATACAATTCTTTTTTTGATGTTTTTAAGGCCCCTGGAAGTTTGATCTCTGCCCAACAACAAAAGGAGAGACGGGAACAACAAATTCGGAGGTTGAAGGAGCTAAATGTTAAAAAGAGGCAGGAAAAAGTATGTACTGCCATTTGCCCCCTTAAATTCGGAAACACTTTAAATTCAGACACCATTAATAACTGCCTAAGATGATTCATTATGTGTACCTCATTTTGGACACCCAGAGCAGTGTGAATGTTTTAAAGTTGGGACATGTTTTTTCTGTGGATACATAAGAGTATACGAATTAATGTACAATTGAACAATTGTGTTTTATCAGATAATGTGCATAGTTACCAATATCAGAATGCACTGATAAGTATACAAAGTGTGCACTTATTAGCATTCAATTGAGTTTTATAAGTAAGTGTGCATAGTTACTGATATAAGAATGCACTGATATGTATACGAAGTGTGCACTTATTAGCATTCAATTGAGTTTTATAAGCAAGTGTGCATAGTTACCGATATAAGAATGCACTGATAAGTATACAAAGTGTATACAAATTAACAAACATATGTATTTTATAAGCAAGTGTGCATAGTTACCAATATCAGAATGCACTGATAACTATACAAAGTGTATACAAATTAACAAACATGTATTTTATAAGCAAGTGTGCATAGTTACTAATATTAGAATGCACTGATATGTTTACAAAGTTTCTGCATAACTGTATACAAATTATTGTACGAATGTACATGGCCTAGTGGTTAAGCCACACGACTTATGACAAGGAGGTCATAAGTTCAATCCTCACCTTCAGCACTGGGATTTTTTGTGGCAGTGTCCTTGAGCAAGACACTGCAGAGCTCTGCCTAGTGATGTTAAAATCTGGAAAAACCATAAAACATCTGTAGTACTCTTTAACACAGCGTCATACCCCATATGCACAAAAAGGATAAATTATAAATGTGTAAAGCAAATGTTCATAGTAACTCTTGTCAAAATAACTTGATGATATTTTACAGCTTGCTGAGGAAGAGGAAGAACTGGCACAACTTCTGAAGATACAAGAATTACTAGATGAGGATGATGATGAAGATTTTAATGTAAGAAAAAGTTCTTAAATTTTGACTGATTTGACTGTTGGAACATTTTCGTGTTGATAATGTACATGTCTCCTTGATATTGAGTTGAATACTTATGTAGCTTATTTGTTTGTGCATTAGGGCTGGGATGGGTTCCCAAGTACTCAGGTACAGGCTAGGTCAACGTTATTTTTAACTTGGTTATAAATCCACATGAATGTGAGAATAGCCACTCGTTGCCGAGTTAACCAGACGTTTCTAAATTCCAAACTAGGAATCAAATATCCCCCAAACAATTTCTCAACACATGTACAACTATCTAACATGTACTCTTATATGCTCTCCAATTTGAAGGCTACTCTTCAGTTATCGAAATTATGAACATTTTTTGTTTCAATTATAGCAGTAAGTCCTAAACAACTGGAACCATTACTTGCAATTCTTTGTACATGCACTTATAGTTACACTGTCAATTACAACATTTCGGATTTTCTGTATGGAATATTAGTGTAGCAAACTTATTGAGACTTTTACAAGTTATGTTTGGGGATAGTTTAGTAACGTCCAGTCTACTTGTCAATGAGTGAATGATCTTTTTATGTGTTACCATTGATAAACCAATTCATTTGCATGGCCCACATTCTATCAAATGTCACACTACGACCAATGTGAAGAGTTTCAATATTCGCAAATGTATATCATATCTCTAAAGTTTGAAAATACAATGAGTTCTTAGGCATATCAGATTTGAATTGGATCTAATGGAGAATGATATCGGGTTTGTGTACGTGTGTAACATGGCCTCAGGTACCCGGCTAGTAAATTACTACTTGTCCCAGCTCTAACATGCAGTGCTGAAAGTGATTTATTGTTATAACCCTTTATGGAGCCTCATGGGTTGTGTTGGGCCTGAATGGCTAGAAAACTTGTTATATCACAACAATCTGAACACATCAGGTTTATCCAATGAAAACACCTCTATAATAATAGGAATGACGCCATGTTGGTTCCCATGGAATGACGTTACTTCACTTTCGTTTTCAAAAATAGATCATAAATGTGAAATCTAAAGACTCGTTTATGTTGATTAAGGAAACAACTATATAAGTCACAACTTATAATTTCGTATGAGTTACCGGTAAAAAAAAAATGATTTAAAAGGATGTCCAACACATCCATACATATAGAACTACTTAACATGTACGCTTAGAAAAGGTGTTATACGTCAGGGCCGATTTACCCGAAAAATTGTAACCCTACACTTATTTCCGAGGTGTACTTCTCAGCTCACGGAAATACTCCAGTAGTTCCGATTGATATCACAAACCTCTCTATGCATGAGTTCATATCCCAGTTATTTTGAAAGTGTAACAAGCTTTCATGCCTTGCAGTATTTTGATAGTAAACTCTTATCCATTTCCATTGATTTTGCATGATAGAAACAAGGTATATACGTGCATAGTAAAACATTTGTGAGACACATATGATGGGTATTTCGAATTAAGATCCTTGCTTATTGAAATCAACAGTCTTAAAGTTTGCTATATTGGCAACATAAATGTCATACATTTCCACCACACAATATTGAAAGGGGGTGATATGTGTATAAAAAATCTATTCTTATGTTACTCTATAGAACTGCTATGATAGTCTATCAGTAGAAGACATTTTATTTGAAGGAAATATAATCTTCAATCTGAATCCTTTTAAAAGTGCTTGTTCACAGTAGAGAAAATTTTGAAAATTTAAATACTTATTGAAACAATACAGCTTTTGTAATTTTGTTTGGTATACAGTTAAAAGTAGCTATTGAAAGGATTATTAACTCAGGAAGTGTCAGTTAACCCTAGAAATATGCAGGTCTGTTTGAGGTAGATCTTAAAAGTGATTTGTATTGAATTACCTGTTAATTCCCTGTATACACACAATACTCCACTGCTTATCATGTAATAGTACTGCTGGTGTGCAGTATTAAAGAAATTAATTTTAAACTTAAGTGTCTTCCTATCTTTGAACAAAGACCCCTTACCAAACGCCAAATCTTTTAACTGTCTCAAATTCAAGAGTTTGCAGATGACATTACAAAATGTGATAAAATTCGAAAATAATCTTTGGATTGGGCAGAAACCATTGTGGAAAAAGGAAAATTTGCTTATGACGAGCAATTTTTCCTTTTCCCAAAATGTTTTCCAGAGTTGTCTGCAAGCAAGTGGTTTAATGTCGTTATTGTTTGGTAATGGGTTAAACCCATATAAACAACCCAACATAATGTGGGTTAAACAACCCAACATAATGTGGGTTTTTTTTGTGTATAAAGAACACTTTACCTGAGAAAAACTTCAAAATGTTTTCATATCTGTGATCAAGGACCTTTAAACCCCATATAAACAAACCCAACATAATGTTTTATTTTACGTATATAGAACGCTCTACCTGAGAAAAACTTCAAAATGTTTTCATATCTGTGCTCAAGGACCTTTAATCCCATATAAACAATTCCAATGTCATTTTATTATTTTATGTATATAGAATGCTCTACATGAGAAAAACTTTAAAATGTTTTCATATCTGTGAACAGGGACCTTTAACCCCCATAAAAACAATTGAAACATAATGTTTTTTTTATGTATATAGAATGCTCTACATGAGAAAAACTTTAAAATGTTTTCATATCTGTGAACAGGGACCTTTAACCCCCATAAAAACAATTGAAACATAATGTTTTTTTTATGTATATAGAATGCTCTACATGAGAAAAACTTTAAAATGTTTTCATATCTGTGAACAGGGACCTTGACACCCCCATAAAAACAATTGAAACATAATGTTTTATTTCATTTATATAGAATGCTCTACATGAGAAAAACTTTAAAATGTTTTCATGTCTGTGAACAGGGACCTTGACACCCCCATAAAAACAATTGAAACATAATGTTTTATTTCATTTATATAGAATGCTCTACATGAGAAAAACTTTAAAATGTTTTCATATCTGTGAACAGGGACCTTTAACCCCCATAAAAACAATTGAAACATAATGTTTTATTTCATTTATATAGAACGCTCTACATGAGAAGGGTTATGACAATGAGGACGAGCTTCAGACTGTCATCAATAAGTTGACCATCAGTATACAGCGCCTAAAGGCTGTTCTCCAGGGAAAAGAACCCCCAGTGGAGGAGGTGGAGGTATGACGATTGATTCTTTATTGGGTTTAAATGATCTATTTCTTACATTGTGACAAAAGTAAAAGGATTGATTTTTTATTGGGTTACAACGATCTTTTACTTTATACAAAGACTTTTAAGGCTGTAATTACTCAATATATGTTTATCCACATCAACATAATGCGTGCTAAATGACCAGCTGTCGATGCGCCTTAAAACACCATACATTATAATCCTCTGTACAGCATAGGTATAGTGACTCTCTTGTATGTCTGTATGGAAGCCCCAAGCATGAAAAAACTTTGAGGGTAAGCATGCTTATGCAAGCAGGTTGGATACTGGCCAGCCGCCAAGTAAATTGGCTGCTGGCCTGTGATCTAACCTGTTTGCTTTTCTGAGTAGCTTTCTTTATTAAGATAAAGCAGATATTTAAGGTTTTGGAAAGCAGACAACACAAAAATCTATTTTTAGAAAATCACCTACCATTCTAAGGGTTAAGCTTTCAAGCAGAACAGGATAAACTTTCTCTTTCACGGCACCCACCATTTATTTTGATGCAAGACTGAATGTCCTGCATTTTTTCTCTTCTTTTTCAAAGACTGAAGAAGTTGGTCTCAAGGGAAGATTGATATGTAAGCTTTACTCCAATACATCTGTAATTTAGTGGAAAACAGTCTTAAACTCAACATATGGCAAAAACAAATTATCATTCCCTGGACAATTATCTTGTTTTCCTGAAAATATTCTTGATCAAAATTTGTCATGACATCAATTGTAGCTGGTAAATGTTTTAATATTGTTATAATCCTTAACCTTTTTAAATGGTTAGGTGTTTCTTAAAAAAATATACTCTTTTTCAAGCAACATGTCTCCTATGCGCCAAATTTGAACCAGGACTTTTACAATTTAGATTGCAACAGCATGAAAGAGGTTACTTCAGGAGGAAATGCTCATAAGGTGTATTTTCCTTTTTTATTCTTATGTAATCAAAGGTGCTTGTTCACAGATGTAAAGAAATTTGGAATTTCAAAAATTGATTTCTCTAGAACTACACAACAGCTGTTCTATGATACACACAGAAGAAAAGTCATTGGAAGCAAAATATATCGTTTAAATTCTTTAAAGAGTGTATACAGTGAATCAACATGTATTTTAATAGGTTTCTACTGCATGTAGACTGTACATATTAAGATAAAGTGACGCTTCCTAAATTACTCATACTTTCAATAGCTATTTTAGATAATATATCTATATATTATGCAAGCAGGTTGGATACTGGCCAGCCGCCAAGTAAATTGGCTGCTGGCCTGTGGCCTGTATTATGACAATACAAAACTATATTGTATCAACTACATTTTATTTCGATTTTCAAGTTTTCTCTGTTGTGAACAAGCACCTTATTGAGTTCTTCAATTAATCCTCAAGACATGCAATTGAGTAGTAGTCAAAACCCCGCCCTCAATATTTGTCAAAGTTGTTTTCTCAAATAGAGACATTGAATACAATATTTATGAGTACATGTACATTAGTTTGTCGGAGTTTTGTGCACTATTTCATTAGTTAAAGTGTTATGAATATTCAAATCAAGGCGTATTGTCGACTGGTCAGTTAAGTTTCTGCCATAAATTTAGCCCAAGAAACAGATTGTGGATGATTTGCTGGATGTGCCAGATGACCAACTAACCCCAGAACAAATTGTGAAGAAGAAACGTCAGTATATACTAAAGAAAGCCAGAGAGGGGAGGGTCAAAGCACAGGCATTGCAGAGGGAGAAAAGGCAAAAGGTTTGATATCATTCATTTAAAAATTCAAAAAAAATATTCAAAATAAAAATAATAATATAATGATTTGACAAAAAATGTGTCGTTGTTGAATTTTTCAAACAAAAATGTAATTTATTTGACTCGCTGTAGTCTGTGTAGAACTTAATTTAGTATGTCAACAACTGTGATTAGTATCTTAAATCCCCCAAAATGTATGTTTTATATTGGGTGCCAATTTAATTGTTAAGTAAGGCTTATGGTAAAGATTTGCTCTATTTCAAAACGACATTCCATCTTTTTTCAAAGTCGAATATCATAGGAATCATCTCTCTGAGACGCTTCTAATGCCATTTCACATGACAATGTTGTACGTTTATCTAAGGTACTATCCATGTTTATCAGTTTTGACTGAAGTACATATTTTCCCTAAGTATTCTAGTAAAATGGACCCTGATGACTAGTAAATCAGGATGGTAAGAAAACTCATGAGAGTTATACTCTCTGTGGACTAATTGATTGTGGATGTTTCTATCCGACTTGACCAGCCTTTGGGATCTTTCTCTATTGATTGTGAGTCTGGTATTGGAATATTGAAAGACATTTAATACAATGAAGCGACATAAAAAAGAAAAGTAGAAGGTACGCTGTTGCTGTCCCTCTGTCAGCCAGAACTGAAAATATTTCTTTCATGATGAATTTCTTATCACCTGTTTCATGTAACAGAAGTAGAATACCAAGTCGAAGCTTGCCAGCTATACTTGTTAATAAGAATTATTTTACTTCTTAAAAGTTTTTTGAAATACAAAGATGAGTATATTTCGTATTAAAAAATGTAAAATCATCTTTTAATTACTGAAAGATAGCAAATTCTTTGACCCCTCACTCCTTATTACATCTGCTGGAAGAGATTTTTAAAACACTCATGACTAAAATATAAATAAATTACACTTTGATTGCAATTTAGCATGGTAAATAATAGACGAGTCTTTTAACCCTTTACCACACACAAAATTTTGGACTGTCCCAGATTGAAAGAGTTTGCAGACGACATTTGTGATGAATCTGAATTATATTCCCCTGATAGGGCAGAAAACATTGGGAGTAAAGGAGAAATTGCTCATTAAGAGCAATTTCTCCTTTTCCCACAATGTTTTCCAGAGTTGTCTGCAACAAACTGGTCACATGTTGTTATTGTTTGGTAATCTGTTAAATTGTAGAAAAATTAAAAGCATACTAGTGCTCAGATAAATTGCAAAACTGGGTAATATGAGTTATCAATTATGAAAGAATATGTTGAAACATAGCAAAAAAAACACAGGATCATGACAATATAATGCCTGGACTATTTATTATCTATTTTTCAAATGCTATTGTCATAAAGTTGGTGCCCACCAATTTAACTTCATTGTTTACATTTGAGTAACATCTAAAATAGCAAGAAGCGCTCGTATCAATGAGCGAGGATCACCTGGTTAGAAAAATCATGTGAAACACATAGAAATGCTGTCATTTATCCAATATTAACAATGCGAACAATCAAAATGTAGAATTTCTGGGGTTTTATTGGTTCCCAACGTTTCTAGGCTGACCTAGTTTTATACTTAGTTTTATTGCTAATTGTAAAAAAACCTTAAAATATTCATTCTTTTAAAAGCATCATTTGAACTTGTTACAGTCTCAATTCTTCTGTAAAAGGGATTTTAAAGTATGTACTTTCAAGTTTATTTACAAGTTTTCTAGAACTTTTACAATTTAAGTGAAAATGAGCACAAGTATGGCTTTAACTGTCTTCTTTGAGTTACGGAAGAAAGCTATTTTTATAACATATTACTCAGGGGCCTCCATGGCATAGTGGTTAGAGTACAGAACTTGAAATCCTATGGCCCCTCTCTTCGTGGGTTCAAATCCGGAGAGGGATATGGATTTTCATGAGAGGCAGTCTCCTGACTGACTTACGGAATGCTGATGGTTCTACCCGCCTTGACCAGCCCTTATGGGCAGTTGAGTATGGGGTCTTCCTCCATCATTAAGAGTTGGGCATCGCTACATAACTGAAATAATGTTGATGTGATGTAAAACCCATTAAAAAAAACTCCATAATACCTCACTTTGATGCATCTGCTGTAGAAGTCTCTAGAAACCATTAAAGTAGAAAAAATACATTGCTTCCAATGAGCAATCTATCCTTTAGTCATAATGGTTCCTACCAAATATAGAAAAAAAAAGATATTATATATATTCTGTTTTTTGGAGTATTTCTCGTCTTCTGCTGTTGCTCTATATTTGTAGGAGACACGCAGAAATACATAAGTGTGTTTTGTAGGAGACACGCAGAAATACATAAGTGTGTTTTGTAGGAGACACGCAGAAATACATAAGTGTGTTTTGTAGGAGACACGCAGAAATACATAAGTGTGTTTTGTAGGAGACACGCAGAAATACATAAGTGTGTTTTGTAGGAGACACGCAGAAATACATAAGTGTGTTTTGTAGGAGACACGCAGAAATACATAAGTGTGTTTTGTAGGAGACACGCAGAAATACATAAGTGTGTTTTGTAGGAGACACGCAGAAATACATAAGTGTGTTTTGTAGGAGACACACAGAAATACATAAGTGTGTTTTGTAGGAGACACGCAGAAATACATAAGTGTGTTTTGGAGCCTTTTTGCTTATACGATTTGATTGGTCCCTTTATTTATGGGTAGCTGTAGAATTTGAATAAAGGAGTTCATCAATTGATTGATAATGATATAGATTTCACAAGAGGAGCCTGGATTTGAAAATATTCTGTCTTGTTTGACGATGTCATTTAAGTCATAATTTTGTTGTTTGTCACACTTTGAATCTTTGCCTTGGAAAGCATGCTGCGCAGAATAAGGTAAAGAAATTACACCATTTGCATGGATAGGTATGCTGACTGTCCTGATGTAACAGTCATACTGCTGAAAATGACTTTAATCCCAAACCAAATGCAAATGAAACGAAAAAGACATTCAATTATAATTTTGACAGATTTTTGTATAGGATAAGCTGATGGTTACTATATAGTATATGTACATAGGTCTTTTGTTCTTTTCCTTATAACCGACACACTCTCGTTAATTAAAGTATTTGAAGTAAATAATGTGGCTGTTACTGTTCTAATAAGAACAATCAGATTTGATAATGAACTTCCAGTCATTGTTTGAGAGTGTAAACATGGTCTGTCTGTTGTTTTAGGAAAGAGAGGCAGAGAAATTACTTGAGAAGAAACGTCTAACAAACTTCTCTGGATGGCTGTCAGAGGTTCGACAGAAAAGACTGGTATGTATGCATGCTAATCCCAGTCCCCTCCTTTTGAGGTTTTTGGGTTTGTTCAAACTTAACTGTTTAACAAAGGCTAAATTATTGACTGTCCCAAATTGGAAGAGTTTGCAGACGACATTTCAAAATGTGATGATATTGGAAAATGATTTTCTCTTATGGCAGAAAAGATTGTGGGAGAAGGAGAAATTGCTTGATGAGAGCAGTTTCTCCTTTTCCCACATTGTTTTCCAAAGTCTTCTGCAACAAACTAGTCCAATGTCGTTATTGTTTGAAAATGGGTTAAAGCAACACTCAGAGCACAATAAAAAAAATAGCAAAGACAGAAATACATTTTCTTATTCAAAATGGATAGAAACAATTGTGATAAAAAGATAAATTTCTTATCAGGTGTAATTCATCATTTTATCACAGGGGTCTTTAACCCTTTACCAATCATCAAAAAAGAGTTTGCAGACAATATTTAAAAATGTGATGAAATTTGAAAGTAATCTTCTGATAGAGTAGAAAACATTGTGGGAAAAGGCAAAGTTGCTCTTTATGACTCGTCCGCAACAAATTTGTCAAATGACGTTATTGTTAATGTTCATTATGAGAGGTAGTAACTCGGTTTGTTTATGTTATACAAATGGTAGTGGGAGGGGCGGGATATGGATTTTCATGAGAGGCAGTCTCCTGACTGACTTACGGAATGCTAATGGTTCTACCCTCCTTGACCAGCCCTTATGGGCAGTTGAGTATGGGGTCTTCCTCCATCATTAAGAGTCGGGCATCGCTACATAACTGAAATAATGTTGATGTGATGTAAAACACATATAAAAAAAAATTAGGAGGGGCCTTTTTCCTCAATTGGTTATGAGCCAGCTTCACAATATTACAAACATACTGTTAAAGCAATATGAAACCCTAAAAATAACAAATCAGAAGCAGGTTTCTTTTAGCAATGGTTCTACATTTGCTGCCTTTCAATGCAGTTAATCACCACAGAGGTGTTACATTAGGGGCCTCCATGGCCTAGCGGTAGATAAGGGAATATGAAATCACATGGCCTGTCTCGGCAAGGGTTCTAATCCTAGTGACAGTGTTTTGATATTCATAAGGGGTAGTCTCCCTACTGACTTACTTGCTGATGGTTCTACACAGCTTGACCAGCCCTTTTTGGCAGTTGGGTCTTCACTGTCAGTATGAGTCAGGCATTGTAACAATGAAATAATGTTGAGGCAATATAAAGTCCATATAGATATGAAATAAAGGTGGAATTACGATAGATTGACCTTATTGTGTGCAGAGGGTAGGTCTTTGGTCAAACCTCCCTGGGTCATACAATACACAGAATACCTTGGTAACGACAGATTCCATGGCTTCCATGACATAGTTTTGTTAAGAGTTGGAAAAAGCATGAAGAGACACCAGATCTGATATCCTGGTCCTGTTGTATGTTTTCTAATTTTGGTTGCATTTTTACTGTCCTTTATTGAATTAAACCCTTTCCCAAACAATAATGACATTTGACCACTTTGTTGCAAAAGACTTTAGAAAACATTGTGGGAAAAGGAGAAATTGCTCGAGCAATTTTTCCTTTTCCCACACTGTTTTCTGCTCTATCAGAAGATTATTTTCCAATTTCATCACATTTTGAAATGTCGTCTGCAAACTCTTTCAATTTGTGACGGTCGAAATTTTGTTGTTTGGGAAAGGGTTAATAAGACAGTATTTGAAACTTTTTTGTGACTAAAGGTGAATTAGCTTAAGTTCAATGTTTCAATGTTTAAAAATCTATTCTACAAAGAAACATGATTATTGTGGTCACTTGCTTGCATTGCTGTTTACAACAAAATCAAAGGAAAAAGAGATTAAATACCTTTTTCACCGATTTGTTGTTTACCAATGTGTTCATTACGTTTGGTGCAGAAACTTTTAGATCAACGGTACAGCAGAAAACAGAAGAAATCCGACATGGCGAAAAGGAGGACATTTGCAGCACAACAAAGAATGAGAATAATATCACAGCTTGCTAAAAGTATGTCATTATTTGGTATTGTTCACTAACATTGGCCGTCTGTTGCCGTCTATGCATGAATAATTACAACACAGTATTTTTAATACCGGTACTTGACTGTCTTCGAAACAAAGTCGAGGCCATTTGACAAAGTCCGTCACAATTGATCTTTTTTTTTCGATTGCAAAAATACCCAAATGAAAAAAAAGTAAATATTGATGGACAGTTGTTCACTACTTTATTGACTTTTATAATTTTCAACAGATTGAACTGAGGTATATGCAATGTAACATACATTGAAACCCCATTACACCAAAATAATACTCATACACAACCAGTTGTATAACAGCGTCCACACTCTCGTGGGAACTATGTCCGCCTTATAAACCGCATGGTCAAACATTAAGGATGGCTCCGAGGATATTTTTAGAAAATCAGCATAGCATGTTATTCATGCTAATCAGGCGGGTCAACAGACGGGAAATGTTGATGAACTATATAATGGTCCTTTCTTTATAGCCATTGGTTCATTTGTGAGGTGAAAGAAACATATAAAACAATACTTATGCAGGTCCTGCTTGGCACAGTTGATAAAGTGTAGGACTTGTGACCCAGGGGACCGGGGTTCAATCCTAACAGCAGCACTGATTTTCATGGGAGTGTCCTTGGGCAAGACACTATAGAGCCCTACCTAGTATTGGTGAACGCCAGGAAAGCTGTAGAATAACAGAAATAATGTTGATGCATCGTTAAATCCCATATGAAACACTTATTCAGGTCCTGATGGTTCTACCCGCCTTGACCAGCCCTTATGGGCAGTTGAGTATGGGGTCTTCCTCCATCATTAAGAGTCAGGCATCGCTACATAACTGAAATAATGTTGATGTGATGTAAAAACCCATAAAAATAAATTTATAAATAAAGGTCCTGATTGATCCAGTTATTAACATTACAGGCTAAGATTTTGGGGGATGCCCAGTTCGATTATGAAACATGGTTAAAACTTACTGACTATTGTAGGGGGTCTGTTCAGACAAAATTACTTGGATTACATTTAGCAAGTAAAACATCTCCTTTAGAAAGAGGAACATTTGTTAAGTAAAAAATCATGGTTAGCTTCTACACTTTTCTTTCAAAATGTGAAAGTTTATGCTTTCAAACTTATACATTTGATAACCATAAGAAAGTTGAGTTCAAACTTATTAATTTCAAAAAGATTGTGAAACATTATCCTACAACTTTCTTTTTCCTGGAAACATAACCGGCACCTGAACTTTTTCGCATTATATAACAGAGGCCCATTAAAGGCAACTTCCATATTAGAAAATAAAAATTCTAAGTCTCACCAGCTTTTTCTTTTCTCAATTGGGCAATTTCATCGAAACAATCTCCACAATATAAGCAGTTGCCAATTTAAGCAAATAAAGTCCTGAGGACTTGCCCAGAGTTGTAGATTAGTTTTGACACTTTCTTTTCGCCGCCATTTACAGCTATCAAACTTGGTACCACGGCAGACACTCTACCACTGCTTTATAGCTGCTACATCATAAAGTGACGGTTGAAACCAAGTTACATTGCTTTTGATTGCATTAGGACATAGAATGTGATAGTACTAAAGTGTTTTATACTCTAATCCTTTTTATCTTATGTTATGTTATATACTTATTTTTTTATCCAGGGGCCTCCATGGCCTAGCAGTTAGAGTACAGAACTTGAAATCACATGGCCCCTCTCCGCTTGGGTTCAAATATGGATTTTCATGAGAGGTAGTGTCCAGAATGACTTACGGAATGCCGATGGTTCTAACCACCTTGACCAGCCCCTATGAGAAGTAAAGTATGGGGTCTTCCTCCATCATTAAGAGTCGGGCATTGCTACATAACTGAAATAATGTTGATGTGATGTAAAACCTATTTAATAATAATTTGTTAATCCATTTTGATACAAATAAGAAAAGTATATGAATAATCTGTGCCCATAACATGTTGTTCTTGTATTTCTTTCTATTGTCATGATTTGCGCTTGATGTTTAACTTCAGATACAAAGAAAGATGACACGTTTGGCATCAATGACAATGACTGGGATGTCTACAAGGAAATTGTAAGTGCCTCCTACCACTTGTTCAAGGTCAAGTTTGTTGGGCATTTACATAATTGCATACAGTCATGTCTGGTTTATCTGAACACGTCTGTTCCACTGCAATTTCCAGATTAACAAATTATCCGTACAAATGAGACAGGGCTTGGTCATGCGTTGTACACATATACACCTTAACCCTTTACCAAACGCTAAATTTTCAACTGTCCCAAATTAAAAGAGTTTGCAGACGACATTTTAAAATGTGATGAATATAAAAAATAATCTTCTGATAGGGCAAAAAACATTGTGGGAAAAAGGAGGAAATGATGGTTAAGACTAATTTCTCCTTTTCCTACAATGTTTTCCAGAGTCGTCTGCAACAAACTGGTTAAATGTCGTTATTGTTTGGTAATTGGTTAAGAACTATCATATGCCTATACCTGAATATCTGATATTGTTTACAATTCTCCAAGTTTTTTGACATCTTATTGTTCTTGTCCTCCCCATTGTGAAATACATTCTTGCTATAATTAATTCATTGCAATTTCTAATGCTTTTTGCAGTATACTTAAGCTGTTTAATTTGTTAATCTAGGCCATCATTACCTTACCTGTCAATGCACCTTAAAACCATATTCTTAATGCTGAAAAACTGTTAAAGCTGCTTGTTCACAGATGTGACGGAACTTGGAAATTAAAAGCAGATTTCCTTACAACCATATAACAGCTTTTGTGAACAAACACCTTTAAAGGTGTCAGAATGTTCTTATCTGTATTCGATCATTATAGAATCCTAACAATAGCGACAGTGACTCAGAGGCTGAAGAATTAAAACTAGAAGAGCTGGAGACCATGTTAAAGGAGCATGACCCGGAGTTTCAAAAGTAAGTTTATAGAGTCTAATTCCCGCCCCTGACCGCCGTTTCCTTTGTAATGTTTGGGGAACATTTATTCAAATTTGGAGCCTTATGATTGATATAGAGAACAGGTGGGTAAATAAATAGACAGTACAACTGATCAGTGGGTGGGTAAATAAATAGACCGTACAACTGATCAGTGGGTGGGTAAATAAATAGACAGTACAACTGATCAGTGGGTGGGTAAATAAATAGACAGTACAACTGATCAGTGGGTGGGTAAATAAATAGACAGTACAACTGATCAGTGGGTGGGTAAATAAATAGACAGTACAACTGATCAGTGGGTGGGTAAATAAATAAATAGACAGTACAACTGATCAGCGGGTGGGTAAATAAATAGACAGTACAACTGATCAGTGGGTGGGTAAATAAATAGACAGTACAACTGAGTAGTGGGTGGGTAAATAAATAGACAGTACAACTGATCAGTGGACAACATTGTTTTTCATTGATCTGATGTGATGGTCATTTTACTCAGTATGTTACATTGGTGACAGTGGTGGGATGAAGATTTCTCCTTTCAGAGATGCCTTTCCCATGTATCTTCCAAGGGCTAGGACTCGAAACCAGTCTTCTCAGAGGTTTGAGCATGCCTGCTAATTTTCAGGCTTGTCCTGATTTCAGGCTTTGAGATTTTAAATTTTCCTTGTTGTTTATATTAAAAATGTTTACATTCAGGCTTCAAGTAATTATTTTCAGGCTTGAGCATCCCTTAACAATAGCAATGTAATGTTTGCATAGTGTTGCTGCAAATTGGAAACCTGGTACATTGTTATAGAGAACAAGCGGGTATATAGACAACACAACTGATCAGTAAACAGGGATTTCACTGATCAGTTGTCAGTTCCTCTTTTAGAGGTCTGTTTGCTTGTTTTTTTACACCATCTTATGAAATTGCTAACCTGCTATTAATAGGTACACAGATTTTTGGTGTAATTCCTGAGATCTTTTTCTTTTTTTGAATAATGAATATTTTCTATTCTTTTTTCCAAAAGAATTGGGTAACCCTTTGGTATATGTACATATTCTAAAACCAATAATTTGCTTTGTTTCAATAGATAAATGATTCACATGTAGAATTATTTTCAAAAATATATTTCAAAAATATTTATTGGCATCAGTTTGTTAGTTTATATGTATTTGTGCTTTGCAGTATTTAATTGTTTTATAATGGGGCGTCCGCAGCCTAGTGGTTTGAGTTCTACAAACTATGGCTAAGTGTGTGGTAAAATACACACTGGCAAGGCCCGTAGGATACGGCCTAACAATATTAAGGACGTTTTCTGTAGTTTTTTCTGCTCACTTCATCTGAGCATCCAAGGGTGATAATATATCTGTTACCGAACAGATACTTGTAGTGAATGTATAAATTTTATGTTTGTTATGTTTATAAAGCCCCGAGGAATTTTTTTTTTTCCTTTGAAGATGGTATGGACATTTTGAAAGTTTTGCCCCTAATGGTACCCATGGACACTGTCATTCAAAAAAAAAAAAAATTGACTTACATTTTTTTTTTCATTTTTGAATTAACAATAAAATTTCAAATATTATATAAAAAATTTAGAAAATTCTATAAAAAAATTATTTTCTTATAAAACTGTATAGAATGTCTTTAATGTACTGTAAAATCTTGTTTGCCAAAGACACCTTTTAGTTGATCATACAGCCAAATTTATTTTCCGTTTTAGGGAGCTTGATGACGCTGCAGGAGAATTTGACATAGCAGAGTACTACAGGTTACATGTAGCTGTTGAAAGGATACGGTAACTAATTAATTATCACTTCCAATTAATCCATTACCAAACAACAATGATATTTGACCAGTTTGTTGCAGAAGAATCTGTAAAACATTGTGGGAAATGGAGGAATTGCTCTTAATGATGCATCACTTTTGACTCTAAAGGTATTCCTCCCCTTATGGTAAAAAAACAAGTTTTATATCAAAAGATTTTTTTATGGATTGAAATTTTATTTACCATCTTTCATTCATGTAATTTTGATTTCAATGTAAAAATTGATAATTAAGGGGAGGTAATTACTATGGATTTGATGACAGAATTCATTGATATTCATTTTGTAAATATAAATTCAAAATCAGACAAATTTGGAAAAGTGGCCTAGTGAATGCCTTTGAAATGATATATTCTTTCAAGATTTACATTTCAATTTATTCTTTAACCAAAGCAAATACCATTTGTCTATCAGAGGTGGTCAAGACCAGTCGAACCATCGTCATTCCATAAGTTTGCCACTCTTTTTTATGAAAATGCAAACCTCCTGCTACTGTGCTTTAAACCAACTCAAACTTCTACTATAAGAACTTGCATAACAACATTAAGAATTGCAATATTGCAAAGTAACACATCATTGAAATTGTCACTCCCAATGACATGTCACATTGTAACATTGTACTTTTGCCCACACATTTGTGGTGGCAGTGACTAAATGAACATCCTGCTACTTTGAAATGCCTTACAGAAAATTTCTCATGTCCTGTTGCAGTGTTCCAGAACTTCTATTTCAACCTTCCATGATCGGTATAGAACAGGCTGGGATCACAGAGACACTCAACTTTGTCTTTAACAAGTACAGTGCAGTGGACCAGGCTAGACTGGCACAGGTACGTTTTACAGAGTCGTCACTCTTTCCTTGGGTCCTGCTTTGTCCAGTACCAAGTTTAAACTTATTGATTTAACATGGATTGTGACAGAAGCTTGAAGCTTATTCAATTCACTCTTGATGACTACTTCCTAGATACTTCACCAGCGGCCCGTTTTACTAAACAACTTACAGAAAATGTTTGCGTAAGTCATAATTGATTAACATGGATAATATCTTCAATGAAAATACAATATTGCAATGTGACACGTCATTGGAAGCGTCTCTCCAATGATGTGTTACTTTGCAATATTGCTTTGCCAAATATTGAAATAAAAGGACTTGTTGTTTTAGACTTACGCAAATCTACGCAAAAACAGCGTAAACTGTTTAGTAAAACGGGCCCGAGTGCTTGCGCTGGTTTGTGGGTAAGTCCCAGCAATGTCCCTTTACCGGATGTATCTATAAAGAAATATAGGGATGCGTCCAGCATAGTGTTAGTTGTATGTTCATAATTTTGTATTTTATTTGTTTAGTATGTATTCCTGACTGGTAGCCATGGAAACTTCCCTTCCTTTAAACAGAGACTTGAGAGAGAGTTGCAGGAGATGAGACCCTTCCAATCTGTATTCAATGTTCATGTTGCCGGTATGTGGATACTTGTTTTATAAACTGTGTGCAAATAGTAGTTTAAACATGTAACAGGAGAGATTTATGAAATGGGATAAAGTATCCTAAACTTAATCCTAAGTGTGCTGGGTAATTTTTCTGAAAAATAGATTTTTGTGTGGTCTGCTTTCCAAATGCTTATATAACTGCTTGATTTTTTTGAGGAAAAATACCCAGATTAGCAAACAGGTTAGATCACAGGCCAGCCACAAATTTACTTTGCGGCTGGCCTGGATCTAACCTGTTTGTATAAGCATGAAGTTGGTTTCAGTTCTGCAAGACTTAAGACCATGCATCCTGATTTAAAGATACTCTCTCAGAGATATGTGTATTTGGAGTCATAAAAATAGAAAAATTGGTATTTGTACAATACTTTTCACTAAACCAAAGATAGTTTTCTATTTCTTTACTATTAAGTTGCAAAAACCATGTGCTTTCGTCAATTAACATGAAGTGAGCCATCACGTTTGTCTGCTCATCTTTGGGAAAGCCGGTTTATAAATAAATGGGGGAATTCTTCTTCCCGCGATTTTTGCTTCTGTTATGTGACAACTAAAAATAAACTTCATATCAATAACCTCCCTTTACTTTGTTAAATTCACATTAGAATTAAAATTTTATGATTAAAGTTGGCAAATAAAAATTCCTTTCCTTGAAAACATTTATAATATGAAATCTTATTTGAAATAGTATTTGATCTGGTAAGTCTTTAATTTTGTTTTTCTGACAATACCTGTGGTTTACCTTTTCGAAAGATGTATCTTAACATCCTATGTATAAATAGTGTTTATTTATTCCCGGATTTATGTTGCTCACCAAATGGCACCTTGGTGGTGATGGTAAAGTGTCAAACTATGATTATATCTTATTAAGCAAGAATTAACTTAGGGGCCTCCGTGGCCTAGTGGTTAGAGTACAGAACTTGAAATCACATGGCCCCTCTCCGTGTGGGTTCAAATCCTGAGAGGGATAGGGACTTTCATGAGAGGCAGTCTCCCGACTGACTTACGGAATGCCGATGGTTCTACCCGCCTCGACCAGCCCTTGTGGGCAGTTGAGTATGGGGTCTTCCTCCATCATTAAGAGTCGGGCATCGCTACATAACTGAAATAATGTTGATGTGATGTAAAACCCATATATAAAATATAAAGAATTAACTTATTTTTTTTTTATATGGGTTTTACATCACATCAACATTTCAGTTATAGCGATGACTCTTATGATTATACTCAACTTCCCATAAGGGCTGGTTTGCGGGTAGAACCCAGCGGCATTCAGTCGGGAGACTGCCTCTCATGAAAATCCATATCCCTCTCAGGATTTGAACCAACGCAGAGAGGGGACATGTGATTTCAAGAATTAACTTATTGATATTTATGCTGTTTGATCCTCCTCATTCAAACCATTTTCAATTGATGGAAATGATGTATGCTTCCATGCGGATGTGTGGAAAATGGATTTTTCCAAAGACCCATGTGACGATGGTATTTGGAATTACCACCTCTTACTTTAAGTTTAGACATTGCTTACAAAATAAACCAGTTTAAAAGCCCTTAGATATCTGCGATTTTCTAGATCTAGATCTTCTTGGTATAGTTCCGAGCAAGGTTAGGAAGCTGTCAATAATCTAGTTCTTTGTTACTTTTGAAATCTTTGTTGTTATTTTAACGGTAGAAGATTTATTTCAAAAAGTTAAAATATCCATCTCTGAGAGAGTGCCTTTAACGCTCAATAGAAATCTTTATTTAGTTATTTGTATCACAAGGGTTAATAGTTATCCTGGGGTCAATACTATTCAATATAATATATAACAAAATATTGACCCGAAGATAACCATAGATCCCTGTGATTTGTACTAGTAAATGTCATGAAATTAACAAACATCATTTATGAAAACCGTTGTAGGTAATCAATAATAATGTAAAGTATTGTGACCAAAAAAAGAGGCATGATAACATTTTGAGCAAGTTTTCCTTTAGACACGTTTTGAAATGGCGCCTTTTGTGGGCTAAGTAACCATCATGCCCCTAGTCTACCAACTTGGAAAATAGGGTTCCTAGGTTTGAGACCTGGCAAGCCCAATATGCTTTCCAACATTAAACATAATCAACGTTCCATGATTTATTTGTCATTCAGCACTGATCAATTATGATTATGGCTCTGCAAGGATGAGAGCATTTAGGATAGTGACATTGTAAATTGATGATTAAAACATTCCATCATACACATTCATTTAGGCATGTAGTAAAGGATTTTTCTAACTGTTTCGACAAAAGGAGAAATCGTTCTTCATGCTCAGTTCTCCTAGTACCTCAATCGTTTAATGCCAAAATCAAAAAGAAGATATTTTTTCCTATCACTGTTATTTTCATGCTGTTGCTTTTTTGTAAAAAAAAAACCCCACCATTTTGAGGAAACCCAGGCAGTAGAGTGTGAAAAACACAGTATGTTCAGGAGATAAACAGGTTTCTGCCTAGTTCTAATCAAATCCAGGAAAGCTGTTGAATAACAGAAATACTATTGACACAGCACTAAACTCCATATAAACAAACAAACAAACAAAAAGTAACAAGAAACATTGATCTCTCTTCTTTTTTTTTACAGAGAACCCTACGCTTGATGCTTGGTATGGGGCTCAGAAGTGGGTTGCGTCTCCGATTGTTCAAGATTACTGGGTTACAAAGTCGGAGTACGAAGAGAAAGGGGGCGAATACTTGAAGGAGTTTATGGCCTCAAACTTATACAAACCCACACCCATATTAGTAAATCCTAAATGAGTGTTGGGTCAAACTTATAAAAACCCACAGCCATATTAGTTAAACCTAAATGAGTGTTGGTAAAACTTATACAAACCCACAGCCATATTAGTTAAACCTAAATGAGTGTTGGTAAAACTTATAAAAACCCACAGCCATATTAGTTAAACCTAAATGAGTGTTAGGTCAAACTTATACAAGCTTACACCCATATTAGTTAAACCTAAATGAGTGGTGGGTCAAACTTATTCAAGCTTACACCCATATTAGTCAAACCTAAATGAGTGTTAGGTCAAACTTATACAAGCTTACACCCATATTAGTCAAACCTAAATGAGTGTTAGGTCAAACTTATACAAGCTTACACCCATATTAGTCAAACCTAAATGAGTGTTAGGTCAAACTTATACAAGCTTACACCCATATTAGTTAAACCTAAATGAGTGTTAGGTCAAACTTATTCAAGCTTACACCCATATTAGTCAAACCTAAATGAGTGTTAGGTCAAACTTATACAAGCTTACACCCATATTAGTTAAACCTAAATGAGTGTTAGGTCAAACTTATTCAAGCTTACACCCATATTAGTCAAACCTAAATGAACAGAACAGAACATATCGTTTAATCTTCCTGAGTATACATGTTATACAAGAAGGGAGTACAAAGCATAAATTCAAATGATTGAAATAAAGTGAGGAGTGGGAAAGTTCATAAGAGACAAAGACAGAAAGAAAGGCATAGATGCATTAGTTGTTCAGAATTATAAAATGGAGAGACAAATAAAAGAAAATAGTATAAGCTACACACTTGAATAATTGATTGAAATACGGTAAACAATATTTGATTGGTTAGAAATTTTAAGTGAACGCTTTCATTTCACAAGGTAACTTGGAACCATACGTGAAAAAACCCTAACAATTGTTGTAGGCGTGCTTGCCTAAAATTGGTATCAAAAGAGCCATTGGACCTAAAGTGATTTGTCTGAAATTGAATGACAGTTGTATGCTGTAAGGCACAAACAGTGACAGAAGAAGGAAAAAGTTTGAATGAATATGCAAATGTACATACAAAATAGAATTCATGAAATAAATGACACACATGTATAAATCACATTATAAAACAACAGTTTACACAATTGAAAGAGTTAGCTTTCACTGCACCTGTAAATTTTTGCAGTTGTGAACCATTTGAAATAAAAAAGAGAAGAAAAAAACCTGCAAAGATGCACTGTTTCATGTACAATCTAAGCATCGATAACGAGACATCAAAGACGGTCTGGTTTGTCAAAACTGTGAAATAAAAAGCAGACTCTTTTTTTATGGCTAATATTACTACATTGTAGTATGTAAAATACCTTTATGTACTTTCTAATAAAAGGTGTGGTGGGTCAAACTTATGAAAACCCACACCCTTATCAGGAGTGGCAAAATCTGGTTGATGTACTTGTCCGTTGATGTCAAATCTTTTCATGCACTTGTCCATAAAATTGTTTTGTAGTAAATTCCAGGAAAAATGCTCTTGTCTCTTGATGTTTTTCGAAAAGCATGGCAATACGAACAATTGATTTTGCCACCCCTGCTTAATCCTAATTGAGTGCTTGGTTATACCTTTACAGATACACATACAGTACTAGTTAATTCTATTTAAAAGCCAGGTTGCATTGAATTTTATACAGGCAACCCATTAGGCCAACCAATCAATAATGACATTTGACTTGTTTGTTGCAGACGACTCTGGAAAACACTGTGAGAAAAGGAGAAATTGCTCGTTACGAGCAATTCCTCCTTTTCCCACAGTTTTCTACATTATGCGAAGATTACTTTTCAATTTCATCACATTTTGAAATAGGGTTTGCAAACTTTTCAATTTGGGACAGTTGAAAATTTAGCGTTTGGAAAAGGGTTATGCAGTATCTATTTATCCTTGATGTTGAACTTTTCAATACAAAGGCTGCTGAGGCTACTTTGTGTTTTGGCATCCCTTGTAACTTACATTCTTGAATAATGGAGAAATCACTGTGGCTTCCATCCTAAAAGAGGAAGACCAACGTCATTCAACGAGGAAAACTTTGCTAATATGACAACTATCATCCTATCCAAGAATGTTATTTGCTGCTTGTGCAAATACATAAGGGTCTGACTGCTCAACTCACTTGTAAACTAAAGTTTGATAGGGCCGTTTACAGCAAGTTCAAGCTAAATGGGATTTTGTACTGCTTTTGTAATAAATATACAGTGATTGACAATAAAAATAAAATCAATTTGCTTAGATTGTTTGAGTTTTAATTTACTTCAAAGGAAAATGGATATAAAATTCCTTTATTCTTATAATAATGATTATGACAATGTTGGATTGTAGTAGCTTTGGGACCTATTTAACACATTAACAAACTGAATCTTAATCTTTTTAGGGTTCTAGTCCTCTCAGTGACCTATCACTGACGAAAGCAACAAAGGTAGTGATGGCCTAACTTGACGCTTATCCCCTTTGGCTTCAATCGGGCTTCGGACCCCGCGTATGAAGAGTTATATCATTATAAGTATCTATTTAGCTCAACATTTCTGTTGGTCGCGACTTGCTGTTCTAAAACGGCCGTAGTTGCATCGAATGAAATGCTGTAAGCCTTGGGAAATGGGTGACCAAAGTATAAACTGGTTTTTGACGGGCCTTTTAGGCCATTCTATGCTGTCGTACGGAGCAAGTTAACCGCATTTTCCGTGACTTGCAAACACACTGTCGGAACCACTTGGGCGGTTTATTGGATTATTTTAATCAATTGCGATGTTTCGACACTTGCAGGTGCGTAGGACAAACACTGCGGGTGAGATCAAGATCAATTGCAATTGTGTTCGAGTTGTACCAAAAAGAATACAATGCAAAACTAACTCGTAGAAATAAACCAAAATCAAATTACATAAATTAATATCTTCTTTCTGTATCTGTTTCTCACGTGTACAATGATGAAACCGTTGATTGACATTTTGTCGTTGTAGCATCTTGATTAAAATTATAACAAAACCTTTACTATAGTCATACTCAAACTCTACCAGGCGCCAAATAGAGTGTGTTTGATTTTATTTTTCCGCCAAAATGAAGAGTTTTCAATCAGATGTAAAATCAATACAAACAAAATACACAGCATGAATTTAAACAAAATATGAAGTAAGAAAAAAGAATTACAACTAGAACAAGAAAAATAGACACAGGACAAATACGAATTGAAAAACAAATGTGTTTGCTTTCCTTCTTTTGTCGAACCTTTTTCCGACAACGGTAAAAGGCTGACATAAAGGAAGCAAATGTTATAATTAAGAAGGAGATAATCCTTAAAACGAAAACCAAGGATCTAAAAGAAGTTGAACAAAAAGGAAAGTGTCGAATAGTTGCAGACAACTTATTTTTTCATGTTTTTTTTTACTTTACAGAGGATAGATGATGGGTGATTAAATAAACTCATCAAATTTCAGATTAGAGGGTCAAAAATTGTAAACAATTACATTTGCATATACACATACACTCATATACAGACGCATATTATTACATTATTCTTTATTCCACACTAGTGAAATAGTGGAGGGGCTTTTTTGAGCACTTGTAAAATAAAAGAGGGGCTTTATTCAGCACTTGTAAAGTAATGGAGGGGTTTCATTCCGCACTTGTAAAATATTATAGGGGCTTTATTCACCACTTGAAAAATAGTGAAGAGGCTTTGTTCAGCACTTGAAAAATCGTAGAGAGGCTTTGTTCAGCAATTGTAAAATAGTAGAGGGGCTTTGTCCAGCACTTGTAAAATAGTAGAGAGGCTTTGTTCAGCACTTGTAAAATAAAAGAGGGGCTTTGTTCAGCACTTGTAAAATAGTAGAGGGGCTTTGTTCAGCACTTTTATTATAGAAAAGCGGCTTTGTTCAGCACTTGTAAAATCATGAAGGGGCTTTATTTAGCACTTGTAAAATAATAGAGGGGCTCTATTCCACACTTGTAAAATAGTAGAAAGGCTTCATTCAGCAATTGTAAAATAGAAGAGGGGCTTTGTCCAGCACTTGTAAAATAGTAGAGAGGCTTTGTTCAGCACTTGTAAAATAAAAGAGGGGCTTTGTTCAGCACTTGTAAAATCATGAAGGGGCTTTATTTAGCACTTGTAAAATAATAGAGGGGCTCTATTACACACTTGTAAAATAGTAGAAAGGCTTCATTCAGCAATTGTAAAATAGAAGAGGGGCTTTGTCCAGCACTTGTAAAATAGTAGAGAGGCTTTGTTCAGCACTTGTAAAATAAAAGAGGGGCTTTGTTCAGCACTTGTAAAATAGTAGAGGGGCTTTGTTCAGCACTTTTATTATAGAAAAGCGGCTTTGTTCAGCACTTGTAAAATAATGAAGGGGCTTTATTCAGCACTTGTAAAATAATAGAGGGGCTCTATTCCACACTTGTAAAATAGTAGAAAGGCTTCATTCAGCACTTGTAAAATAATAGAGAGCCTTTGTTCAGCACTTGTAAAATAGTAAAGGGGCTTTGTTGAGCACTTGTAAAATAAAAGAGGGGCTTTGTTCAGCACTTGCAAAATAGTAGAGACGCTTTATTCAGCACTTGTAAAATAGTAGAGAGACTTTGTTCAGCATTTGTAAAATAATAGAAAGACTTTGTTCGGCACTAGCAAAATAGTATTAGGGCTTTGTTTACCACTTGTTAAATAGTAGAGGGGCTTAACTCAGCACTTGTTAAATAGAAGAGGGGCTTTATTCAGCAATTGTTAAATAATGGAGGGATTTCATTCCGCACTTGTAAAATAGTGGAAGGGCTTTATTCCGCACTTGTAAAATATTAGAGGGGCTTTATTCCGCACTTGTATAATAGTTGAGGGTCTTTATTACGCACTTGTAAAACAGTCGATAGTCTATTTTCCGCACTTGTAAAACGCTGGAAGGTCTTTAATCCGCACTTGTAAGACAGTGGAGAGTCTTTATTCCGCACTTGTTAAACACTGGAGGGGCTGTTTTCCTCACTTTTAAAACAGTTGAGGGTCTTTATTCTGCATTGGTAAAACAGTGGAGGGTCTTTATTCCTCACTTGTAAAATAGTGGAGGGGCTTTATTCCGCACTTGAAAGACATTGGCGGGTCTTAATTCCCTACTTGTAAAACAGTGGAGGGTCTTTATTCCGCACTTGAAAGACAGTGGCGGTTCTTTATACCCTACTTGTAAAACAGTGGCTGGTCTTTATTCTGCACTTGAAAGACAGTGGCGGGTCTTTATTCCGCATTTGTAAAACAGTGGAGGGTCTTTATTCTGCAATTGTATAATAGTTGAGGGGCTTTATTCTGCACCTGTAAAACACTGGAGGGGCTATATTCCTCACTTTTAAAACAGTTGAGGGTCGTTAATCCGCATTTATAAAATAGTGTAGGGGCTTTATTCCTCAATTGTAAAACGGTGGAGGGTCTTTATTCTGCACTTGTAAAATAGTTGAGGGTCTTAATTCCGCACTTGCACAACAGTGGAGGGTCTTTATTCCGCACTTGTAAAACAATGGAGGGTCTTTATTCCGCACTTGAAAGACAGTGGCGGTTCTTTATACCCTACTTGTAAAACAGTGGCTGGTCTTTATTCTGCACTTGAAAGACAGTGGCGGGTCTTTATTCCGCATTTGTAAAACAGTGGAGGGTCTTTATTCTGCAATTGTATAATAGTTGAGGGGCTTTATTCTGCACCTGTAAAACACTGGAGGGGCTATATTCCTCACTTTTAAAACAGTTGAGGGTCGTTAATCCGCATTTATAAAATAGTGTAGTGGCTTTATTCCTCAATTGTAAAACGGTGGAGGGTCTTTATTCTGCACTTGTAAAATAGTTGAGGGTCTTAATTCCGCACTTGCACAACAGTGGAGGGTCTTTATTCCGCACTTGTAAAATAGTGGAAGGTTTTTTCTCCTCACTTGTTAATCAGTGGAGACTCTTTTTTCCTCACTTGTAAAACAGTTTAGGGTTTTTATTCCTCACTTGTAAAATATTGGAAGGGCTTTTTTCTGCACTTGTTTCAAAGAGGAGGGGCTTTGTTCCCCCCTGACATTATTAAAGAAGGGGCCTTTTATTAAGAGGGGTCTTATTGTTCTGTACACCAAAAAATCAACATTGTCAGCTGTCCTGTGTTTGTGGGTTCAGATTTATATATATTGAATGATAAGTTATGGGCAGCTGGCAGTTATGATTATGAATGGTTTATGAATGGTTCTTTCATTTTTTTTAATAAGAATTGGAAGAGGGCAATGTTGTAAGTGTAAAGGGCGTGCGTATAATTGACATCTTACACCGTTTTACACATAAGGGCGAACAGTTTCTACAATGACATTAACACGTAGGCGACAGTGGTACAGTGGTATAACGTCGGCCTCTTGTACCGAGGGTTCCGGATGCAAATGCCCATGCGATGTTAAAATTGCCAGGACCAACCCACAAATTCTTGCAAGTACTTGTGTAGTAGGCTATCCAGAAAGCATTGAGCGTGACTTAGATAGGCTTCATCAAGCTTCCTTCACTATCAATGTTGAACAAATCAAACAAAGTAAGACCTAACTTGGATGATCCAAGCTGTAACTGCGTGTAGGGAATGAAATATCTACGTCTGGATCATTCGGACTAACACATTAAGTAACAGTAAGATCGGGATCAGAGGCCTGTTGGTCTACGGTCGGCAACTTACACAAATAGTAGGGAAAAAGCCGAGGATATTTGAATGAAAAGCGACCGCAATCTCTCGACACTAACTCTTCATTTGGAGGTACATAAAGGTATTTGACTGTTATCCCGCCTAATCCGCCAAATGTAGACAGTTACTTGCATTTGCAGGAAAACAGCTAGATGTGTCATTTTTTATTTCCAAGGTTAAATCACCCAAAAAAGGTATTCTTAAAAGTTATTCCTTTGTGTGCAGGCCACATCGTAAATATCGTCCTTTTGATTTATTTTTAAACGTGTTACGAAGTTTTCCTAGCTTGGTCCTAATTTATGATTACTCGTTTCCGTCTCAGAAGCATTTCGTTTCATTTGTGATCGGTTTTCGCGGAGACCGGTTTCGCAATTTGTCGCAGATTCTTTTCATTATTAATTGTAATGATTAATCAAAATTGTTTTAAGCTACTCCATTGGAACTTATTTTGGGGAGCAAATGACATTGATTAATCATGACGATTTACTTTTCAGACACAAAGATTCTTATTGTTGAAGACTCGAATGTGCACAGAATCATAAGTTTGCTGAGCGCACTGATTGCTCTGGCATTTAATGTTTTACCATCACCGATGATCCTTAAGAATTGGAAAAGAAAGCCAGAAGAATCGTTTAGGAGGCAAGGGTGTCCTGGGGCGAGTGGGCTGAATATGAATCCTACCTCTTTTCAGGTACCATGGATTTATTTTCTACCATCTGGCAAATTTGAGACAGCCAGAAAAGCATTTGAGGCGGTCAAATTGGCCTGCATCCTTGTCTTAGGGAAAAACCCAGCAATCCATTGCAACATTGTCACAAACCAAGCAAATTATGGTAACCACTCAAAGACAGTCACATATGATTAGTGAAAAACATTGTTGTCAACTGATTAGTTGTGTAGTCTATTTATATACCTTCATGTCCCTAAAACAATGCATGAAGTTCCCAAGTTTGCTTAAACATTTCATGAACGTTTGATTACTCCAACCTTTGAAAAGACTCGTTTGAAAGGCAATTAAAATATAAGGAGCAGTCTTCATCCCACCGCTTTCAGCAATGAAAAGAAATGAGAGAATTAACCACTCAAAGACACAGTCACATCCGATCAGTGAGAAATAAATGCTGCTGTCCACTGATCAGTTGTGGTGTCTCTTTAAAACTGCTTGTTTTCTATAACAGTGCAATAGGTTTCAAGATTTGCATAAACATTCGATGAATGTTACAACATAATAGCATGGAAAACTCTTAAGATGATATGATTACCAGATGATTGGTGTGAAATTGTTACCTCTTGAACATTTGATTATTCGAAAGTCTGTGAAAACATTAGAAAGAATATATACAAACTTGATGGTTTCCATGAGGAGAAATTAAAATTAAAGTATTTAGTTATTTAAGGCATTCAAAACTGAGATTTGTTAGAATATTGGACTGACAAAGCCCTATTCTACTGTTTATACTGAGATGGCCTTTTTTCTGTCAACTGCCTGATGAAAGACATGCGCCTGTTAGTTTAAGTGAGTTGTATTGCTTAATTGGCAAACCATAAAAGCTAGTGTAACTTTGAATCTTAATGGAAAATTACGTGGTAACGTTTAATATGAAAAAAAAATAATCAATTGGGAAGCCTTCAAGGTTATAAAACATGAAACGCAGGAGCAAATACTTGATTTAGGTGCGTTCTAAATTTGGATATCCTCAGTATGGATTTTAAGAAGGCTAATAGAGCATTTTCCCGAGTGGCTCTAGAGTAATCTTTAAGTTAGCTCCCAAAAGTTACTAAATCTTTCCAATGTTGTTTTGGAACTAACGCTATCTTTTTGTTGTTGTTCATAATCTAGGAGCGAGATACACCCGAGACAAAAAGGAGTTCAGAAGGAAGCTATAGACGTCTTTAAAGAAAAGATTGTATGAGCACCTTTGCCTGATCATTGGCTGAAATAATGTTCCCAGTCCAATTAATGTCTTATATAGGTATGTTTGTTTTTCTAAACCCATGCTTTATCAGTTCCAGTATTTTTGTTAAAGTATATCATGAATAATAAAACTACTGCATGTAGTTTATCAATTTTTAATGCCAGATTAACAGAGTTTACAGATGACAAATAAGCTATTTCTCTAGTTAATCTTTTTGCATGCTTGCTTAGGACTGCATTGCTGTTTAAAGAAAAGCAAATGCATAATAAGCTATTCATTGTGGCAAAAGAGAAAGGAGTTTAATAGCAAACCTGGATTATAGTAATAAGACTTATAAAATCTCCTTCACAATTTTTATGTTTTTGAATGTATGTAAAGGACTGTGAATATGTTTCTTTAAAAGAAATTAGCTTTTAATAAGAATAAAGAAGAAACAGTTACATTTATAACAAACTGGTCAATATCGTCATCACCCCTACATCTTCTTTAGTGAAATTAAAATAATTTGGTGTATGATATAATCTAAAGGACCTCCACAAAGATCATTTAAATTGTAACCTCAGGGTCATAATTGTTCGTTATGCAGGGGTCATAAGTTGAGGTTTGGGTAAACCTACTTAGATGAGGCACATAGCCCTCTTGTTTTAATGATATATTAAATAGTAAATAATGCCTCTATTGAAAGAAGTGCTACATTATAAGCAGATGAAGATAACATATGAAGAAATTGTTTCCTTTTCCAGCACTGACAAAGATGGATGAAGAGTGTGTGACATTGAAGTCAAGCATGCATTGGTGCCTCTGCTGGAAACCTTTGAAGAGATAGGTATTGTAAAAGGCAAAATCACATTACATTATCACCAATAACTAGATGACAAAGCTATTTCTAATGTGTGACTCTGATAAGTTTTATTTGCATGTTAAGTCTGCAATCTTCTAATACCGCTCCATCATAGAAAAATGTATTTATACCTTTTGGTTATCAAAATGTCCAAAGAAAAGCAGTAAATTACTGAATATCATTTTCTCAAGAAAAAGTATTGCTGCATTGAATGAGGAAATGAGCTCAGTAGTTCAGAGAACATTGTCTTCTTATCTCCTTTGGACCATTATAGGATATGACTTTTTGTTTTAACTTTTAAAGGATTGTTTTCCAAATGATTGATAACAGTGTAATTTGTTTGGTACAGCATTTGTCAACAGTTTGTTACTGAAGTAAAACTTATATTTATTAGTTGGAACTGAATGTACAAATGTTTTTATGTTTGATTCAGAGATGGGTGTTATAGATTTGAGAATA
>OX401418.1:2678273-2690773 GCA_947846245.1 Cerastoderma edule | reverse complement strand
GGGATGAATGAGTTCTAAAGGGCTCTGAAATGACTTGCCAAAGGCAACTCCCACGAAACCAGGTCTCTGTAGGGGCTCGAATCGGGGACCATGTGTTCCGAGTTTACCACTGGGCCACGTAGGACCCCTGTTTACCCTGGTGCTGGTATTTAGATTTCAGTACTGAGTTTACAAACCACAATTGTAGGCCTACCAACCGGTGCTAGGTTTCCAAACATTTCTGTAGGTCTGCAAACCCCTACTCTATTATTAGGGCTTTACATCAGACCAACAGTATTTCAGTTATGTTGCGATGTCCGACTCATAAATAATAGAGGAATACCCCTTAACTTGGTTACCAACAAGGGCTGGTCAAGCCGAGTAAAATACCCCTTAACTTGATTACCAACAAGGGCTGGTCAAGCCGAGTAGAACCATCGGCATACATGAGACTACCTCTCATGAAAAAACAATTATCGTCACCGGGTCTCGAATCCAAGCAGAGACCTGGACTACAAACAACGGTACTTGTTAAACACACCCTGGTGCCAGGCCGACAATCACCAGTGCTAGATTCCCGAATATTAACGAGCTAGGTACCATTGTTATAGGTCTACCATTTCATACACTGGGTCAACAAGACCCGTCCTGGTTCAACAGTTCCCTGGGTCTAGAAAACAAAGTGCTGGGTTTGAAAGAACAAAAAATGCTTTCGAGATTTCGAAAATACTCAATAATATACTCTGTACTAGTTTCTAATATGATATAGGCTTTGTAGGTACATATTGCTTTGGATAAAGGTACTTTTGAGATAAAGTCAAGACAATTGTCCGTACATCTATCCGTACCAGAATCCAAGCTTTTTCTCGCAAGTTGTCACGGACCCAGAGTTTTACGAATTGACATGCTAAGATGGTCTTTACTGACATTGATTAGTATCGTACTAATGTTAATTTAGCAATATGTATACGATTTGTGGGAAAAGAAGCCTCATACTCACATAGAACGTGTCCAAAAACATGATATTCGACATGTTTTCTGAGTTTTAAGTGGATTAGTAAGGGAAAACGGAGAATTTGTATAACACCTCATACAAACAAACACATAATCACGATAGCAGATGTTTTTTGTTGTCATTGTATAAGACCTTCTATATGAACATTTCACAAGAAAATATTTGTGCTGCCTTTTACAAGTAGATTCTAAACTTTTGTCCATATAACCACACTTTGGTGTGCGAGACCACGTTTACGGACAATCGGACTAAGATCTTCGGCTATTTCGGACATTTCGGCTATACCTACTACTTACAAACATGTATGCAAACAGTCAGATAAATGGACGAAGATTAGCTAATTATATACAAAACGCCGATTAGCCATTAAGGGCCATTTCTGGATATACTGACATATGCAAAGCCTTCTATTAATTGCTGATACCTGTGATGATTTCTATCGTAAACCTGTTGTGTAAAACTATACAAAAATAGGTCCCTTTGACTTTTACTTTTCATATTAAATGATTTAAAGAAAAAAGGCAGTATACATGTATTACCCTCATAAGGCGTACCGTGCCTTACACCATGCATTGATTCAATTAATTCGATTTATAGCGTCCAACGTCACCTTTGAGGGACAAGATCTCAATGGTTACTTAACCCTCCGCGAATTCAAGGCAGATTTTTGAATATCTAAGTGTTATCTTTTTTTACCTTAGGTATGACCTATAGCTCAACCTTAAAAAAATTGCGATAAAATCAAAGAAAGAAAAGTATTAACATTGTAAGTTAGAAGAGTATCTAGATGTACCATTTTACCCTATTCTAAGAACTCAATTACGGTACCGAGAATTTCGAACAAAAATGAAATCATAGAAACTTGGATTAGGTTTTAAAACTTGCCTAGTAAGGCCAGGAACATACTAGGGACGGTTTCTTAGCTTTTTAGTCAAGATCTTGCCTTAAGAGACCATTTTCTATTTTCGCCTGTTGGCCAAAACTGGGGGAACTTGTTCTTCAAACGAACTTTCAATTTTAAACTTTTATGAAATAAACGTTTTTCACCGGGTTTGCTTTGTTACCGTAAGAAGAACGTAAACGCCAGTACTTAAAGCAAATTTCATTAAAAAGGCAGTTTTAGTTATGTGACATTTATTAAGTTATTATAACATTTAAAAACGATTATCACCTGTTTTTAAACGGTCATAAAATCAGACACCATTCAAGATGTGCCATTATTTTTTCAGATTCTAGTAGTCCATTTCCTAATCTAAAGAATGAATATGTTTGAAACATTCTCATCGAAAAGTTAAACACATTGCGAGGCGAACATCCAACACATTGTCCGCAACCGAAATATTTCCGGAATTCTAGTAATGGGTTCGAAAAAAAATAAAAAAAAATTCAACTTACCTATTTAAAGTCCGAAAGTTGTCTTGAATTTTACCCATAGATTTGGACTTATCCGCTTTTACAATGAATTAGTTTATTTCTAATGTCGTGTATTTGTGTCTGTCCGTACTCCCTTTAAATACGCATTGCAACACCTCATAAGTGCAGTCGGAAATTAGACAGATTGTACCAATTTTGGAGCAACCGTAAAATCATTCAAACACAAAACCCATTATACTTTTTTTTAATTCTATTGCCCATTTCACGGGCTTCAAAACATTTTGTTGGAAATATTTCCATTGAAGTTATAACTTATTTCAAGGCGAACTTCCGACACCTGCCTGATCCGGACCATGCTTACCCGAAATTACCTGTTGGCGGTCCTAGAAGTATTAATGATATTAAAAATGATTTTAAAAAAATCACTTCAACCGTTGTTTTGGCCTAAATTGAAGCCAATGTATAAAGGAAAAGAGAAAAATGAGATTCATATATGTCCGTATTTCTGTCTCCCTTTAACGGAAAATGGGGTATGCTGTAATGTCCCTTATTCACAGACGAACGAACACGTTTTCATGGTTATACGTTAATTGAATAGGCAAGAAATTGACTACATACGTCTAAACAAAGTCTGTTTGTACGTTTTGTCAATATAAGGTTCGACCATCATGTTACGGAAATATTGTAGAAAAGGAAACTTTGTGCTATCACAGGGATGGTTACGTTTCTTTTGGTTTGACGAGTCAATATCGGACCACCGATGGATGGATGGATGGATGGATGGATGGATGGATGGATGGATGGATGGATGGATGGATGGATGGATGGACGGACGGACGGACGGACGGACGGACGGACGGACGGACGGACGGACCTATAATAGACTCACATTGGACCTCTGCCTATCATTCTTTCAAGCTATATTTATCTGCTAATTAGTGCATCATTCTAAAGACAAATCGAGTACACAAAGACACATAGACAAATAATTGACCAAACACATGCTTGTTCAAGTAACTGAACAACCCTTTTGAGGTGAAACCATGTCATTTTTAGTATGTTACCATGGTCAGACTAATGTAATGACCATACACCTTGTGATCTTTTAACACAGTATTTACAATATGTAGATAGGTTGGCTAACTTAAACTGTTTCCATATATAGTCTGGAATATCATAACTGTGCCATTGACTTATTGGTTCCCTAGAATGTTTTGAAGACATTTCCCCTATGCTTCATATGTTTGAATTTTCTGGCAGATGACTTGAACCCCATTTATATTATCATAGCATTCTGCAATAGAAAATGAATAAAGTGTCAACTTGCTGTGCTATAGGAACTACATTTGGCAAAAAGATGTTTATGTTATAAAGCTTAATTATTCATAAAAAAAATTGATCTTGAAAATATGTAACTACATAACAGCAACAAGCAACACACATCTACTTGAATGTTTCCTACTTTCAATTTTGTGCAAGAAAACATTATTTATGCACTGAAGACATCAAAAGAAATCTTAAAGACACATTATTAACGCTTTATAGTTGCAAAATACATAGTAACACTTAAATGATATCATATATTATATACCACTCAATTATAGGAATATGCACTTGATCATGTGAAAATGGACACCTGGATGATATTTGATAGAGTGAAGAGAACATACATGTACATTCATTTTCTTTTTTATTAAAGGTCATCTGCTATATATTTTGCAACATCCAAACCATTGTCACAAACCACAATCTAACTTCAATATACACAGTCTTTTCCTCCCTACATTATATTGTTTTGTTATAAATTTGACTGACTTTTGTAAAAAATAAAGAACATCTCATGGTAAATGTGATAAAGTTCAGAGTTGCTTTAAAGAAACACTCAACATCATCTCATTTATTCACACTTTCTTTTCCAAATATCTTCCATATATTGTTTTGATATAAATTTGACTGACTTTTGCAAAAAATAAAGAACATCTCATGGTAAATGTGATAAAGTTCAGAGTTGCTTTAAAGAAACACTCAACATCATCTCATTTTTCACACTTTCTTTTCCAAATATTTTCTCCTCTTCAAACCATGTGGGACCACCAGGCCATCTGTCCCTTTTGCACCAGCATTTATGTAGCCTGGGGAGGGAATCGAACCCTCATACATGATTTTGAAGGAGGAAGGATTAGTGCATGAATATAATGCTAAATAATGGCAATTTTAGATCTAAGATTAAAATGTTATGGCTATTGATATAAAAGAAAAAGCTGCTTTTACCCAAGGTTTTATGAACAATCACTGGCAGGGTTTAACCCAGCCCTGACTTTGAATGGTAACTTCATTCTAAAAATGTGGTAAAAGTAGAAACCATGTTTAAAGGGAAGCTAAAACCACATTTTGTGAGTTATTGCAAAAGCAGCTGTAAATATTTGTATTTACAGCATGGTAAATCAATTGGTAAAAATTAATAAATGTGTTGTTTTCCTTCAATGATAAAAAACCCAGACAATGTGTTTATGTCTGCAAACCTCTATGTTGCTATGAATAAAAAACTTGACAATATCTGTTATCCTGCTACATATACAGTCCTTGTTGCTGGTTTTTCTACCAAACCCCACTGCTGCTTCAGCTTACATAGTTACCTGGATGATATCTGCATAAAACTTTAGACTACCAAAAGAATGAAATGACAGGTTAAAAGAAAAATTGTATTAAAACAAGCCTTAAGATTATTTTGCAAATGTTGCAGCAATCTTCATGGATATCAAAATTGGACAATGTCATATGGCCAAAAATTCTTTATGATTGTGTGGTTTTTTGTTGGATTGGGTTTTAACAGTATTTCAGTCAGAGTGTGACATAAAATGAAATTATCCATGTTCCTGGAACTTCCTTATCAAAACTTCATAATATTCTTTGACAGCTTTCTGTTTTCCCACACAAAGTGTTTGTATGGTATTTAACACCATATCAACAATTTTTCAGTTATGTAACGACTTTCCTGGATCCACCAGTACTAGGTTATGACTCTGAAGTGACTTGGCAAAGGTCATGCCCGGGAAACCAGAGGTGTCATTGGGACTCGGACCCAACCCAGGTACCCTGAGTTCTAAATCTGCCATCTTAACCACTGATTGAGCCATGCAGGAGAAGCAGGCCCCTCTTTCCCACATGGACAAATTCTATCTGTAGCGAGTCAAATAAATCATGTTGCATTGCCTTCATTAAAATCTGAGAGAATATTGGCTGAGGGTGAGGTTGTTCTCAAACCCAGGGCCCTTGTAGTCAAATGAAAACATGCTATCAACTGAGCATACCAGACTCCTATTTAAGCCAGGATAAGATGATAGATCTTTCTCCACTTCTTTGAAATAAAGATATTTCATGACAATCTAAATTATACAGAGAATAATAGTAGCACAAATTCAATGAGAGTGAAATTTTTAAATTGCATTCAATCTCCCATTTTACTTTCCTTAAGGAAACTAACACTCACCCTGTGTTCACCATTTCTAGAAATATCTCACTGTAACATCATTTCTTATCAAAACCAAATGGACACCAAGGCTTGACAGTTATATGCTTGGAAGCCTAGAAGTAGATATATATATATTCATGGAAAACTTTTACATGATCATTTTGTAGTAACACATAGTTGTAAAAGAAAAAGCAATATGTGTAACCTACTATTGCCAGATCATCATGACAAGATAGGGTTATAATTTAGCAATTCTTTTTTATCATACATTACAAAATTAATGTCATCTGCTGCTGCTTATAATAATATGAAGCAATTATGGAAGTATTCTAGATAAAGGAAATGGTTAATAAATGGAAAAATATACCTTACAAATCTTGGCTGCTCCAAAGACTACATGTATGCTGCACTAATGTATACATGTCATACTCAGATTGCATAAATGGCATAAACATAAAGTCTGATAGAAAATAGCTAAAACAGTCAATATGGATTTACCATAAAAGCTATGGAGTCTACTGATGTAATCTTCAAGCATTACTTTTGCTTAAATAATAAACAGAAAAAAGAAAAGCAGGACAACAGCTTATCAATCTTGAATATTTTGTCATTTATATTTGACATCTCTGGTAGTGTTGGTGTCAAGCTATAGAAAGTTTTGGCATGTGTTCCAATGTTGATCCATACTAAGCAGTCTTATCTTTTCAATGTAAGAGTCCATCACGCCTATAAATACATTACTGTGCGGGTGTGAAAAAGTGAACTGCTACAGTGCTATAGCTGTAAGATTGTCAAAAACTGAAGATTAAACTTGATGTAGTGCTCGGGATTTTGAGAGTAGTACAAAATGACAAATTTCTTTCTTTCCATCATTAAGGTTAATAGCAAATATCTATAAAATATTCAGTCTACTTAAGTTAAACAGATGGAAGGGTAATGTCTGTGAGTCATTTTGTATATCAGTTTGTTTTGGTATATGGTTTAAAGTAGTGCCAACTATTTTTCAATTAAATTACAGTTTTCCTTGGATCAACCAGCATAAGGCTGAGACTCTAAAATGTCCTGAACTGAGTCTCAAACCTGGGACCCATGAACAATAAAACCATCACTTAAACCACACATGTCCCCACCTAATTTAGCAAAGTAATAGGGTAGTATGTATGTGGTTATCAGTTCCAGTCACTAGATTTAGTGCCAATTATGGCAATACTTCTCTGATATATCAGAGAAATATGAAGAAAAAAACAAGATGCAACAATCATATAAAGGGACACAAAGGTCGTTGGTTCAAGTCACATCAGTAGTGAGGTCAATTTCAAATCCTTTCATTTCTCTATGTTTGGCACAAGTAGGAAGGTCCTCGCTGAGACAACAGTTTTACCTCAGTATTATGACAATGTAGCTCTGTCTGAAACTCACTTCTAGAATTGGCCTGAATTTGTGAGGCTTAGTAAAATTAGTTATATAGAATAACAACAGAAATTTGATTGGTCAACAGAAAAACACTCATGTATATAATGTAATACTGCGTGGGAGCTAATCACAGCTTTGCCATTATGGACAGTTGATGAATTATTAATTATTGAAGTCTTTTTGCACTAGGAGTAGAGTTTTTGCTGTGTCTCTTCTCAACTTTTTATACCATCTTAGTCGACGTAGTTACAGCAGATATTAAAGGCACATCAAAGGAGAGGAGAACAAATAAAATAGTGAAAAGATTTATGGAGTTATTTTATTATATTCATAAAAGTCATGATAATTAGTTTAAGAATGTATTGAGACCCTATTAAATAGACTCATTTAAAATAAGTTATTTTGTGCTTGAAATATAGTTGTCTCCAATTCAATAATGTTTATCACCAACCTGTTTGTTTACATATTGAAAATAACGAATTCTGATTAGTTGGTTCAAAAATGTGTGTATCAACTGTCAAGGTCAGAGGTGAAAAATCAGGAAATCTGTGTTATAAAACTTGCTAATCTAAGTTATTTCTGGTTAATTTCACATTTTAGTTGTTCTGATGGTGTTTTTTGTGGATAACTATTTGAATCACTCTAAAAAATACCAAATTATATAGTTTGATATAGCATTTATCTCCTTTAATGGGCCTTTAAACAATTTGAGTCAATGGATTACTTTTTCATCAAGTCCTTCCCTTGGAGGGAGACCTTCAGGACAGCTGGGAGATGATTTCAGTCCAGGGCCTCTTTTCCATGAATTTGGAAGAGGCCTAGGCCTGTTAATTTTGGGAAATTTTATTGATGAAACAGCTAAATTAGGAAAGCAAATAGCTGGTGTGAGATTGAATTTTGGGGAAAACAGCATGATTTTAAAGAAATTTTCAATTGGGAGGGTGCTTTTTATAGGCCCGTTATGAAAAAGACCTACAGTAAGTGATTTTTCTTGAAAGTATTTTTTTTCTCTTCAACTGCCAGAGGTTTCATTAACAGCTGGGGGCCTGTATTTTCACTGGCGACTTAACTCAGTTTTTCATAAATCTACTGATGAGGTCCCCAAAACCCCTGCTTACTTTTTGAAAGTCACCCTTCCAACAACAATCTTAATTAAACCCCTGCGCTGCATTTTTGCAATGTCTGAAAACCCATCAATAAATAAGGCTACAGATGATTATCAGAAATTGGACTTTAAATGGGAGTTAGTTCTGTACATCCCCCTCCCCCTGGGTAACCGCTCCAAATAGGACTTTTTATTGAGAGACAGATTGACTGACAGTATTACCTCAGGTGAAGATGATTCTGCCTTTATAGCCGAGAAAGTCTTGGCTTGTTACCAAGTTAACTGAGTTGAGACAGAGGCAAGTGTTTGGCCTCCTTCTAATGATACCTTCAAATGTTACAACCAATTATTGAGACCTTATTTCGGGGAAACATGGAATTGGATTGATATCCAACATCACCATAAGCATTGGAATGTTCTGTACATGTTTGATTCAAAAGTCAGAAGTGGAACATCCAAACCATTTTCAATTTCTCGATAGAGAATAATGCTATAAACTAAAATATTTCTGGATGCAAACATTCGAAACAGGGTGTGGCATGTTTTATGCAAATTATTGTAATTTCTGACTAACAACCTATCCGCCACAACGCAAATTATCAGCAAGGAAGCAAAGAGTTGTAATATTACATTTCATAATTAATGTATAGCTTTAAACTTAGGATAAATTTGAGGATGAAAATGTGGGTGATGGTAATCTTACTACCTGCCACTTCTGCTCAATTGGTACCTGCCATTGTAAATCTTGATGTGGTTAAATGTATGTGCGCTAGTCTCAATAATGATCCGTAAATGAAACTTTTTTCATCATTTGGATATTTATTGTGCTTCAAAGGCGTCAGTCAAAATAGCAATAGCCTTCTAGACCAGTTATCTGGACTAGTATGTGCCCTACACTGATTATTGTGAAACTAGTATGCATTTTAGTAAAATATTGATTAAAGCCCTGAAAACTAATAAAAGTCAAAAGGATCCTCGGTGGTTTAATGGTTAGCAGCGAGAACTACAGACAGCCTTACATTGCGCTGACAATCTAAGCTACACCAGGTTTGATCCACAAAGACAGCCATCTATTACACATGTATTGTAACATGTATCGGGTCCCTCTCGGAGTAAAGCCATCGTGGGTCACCCATCCAGGTACTAACCACTTAGTACGTTGCTTAACTACGAGAGAAAGCCAACCACTCTACCGAATCACCTATAAAAGCCGGCTGCCACAGCGAGACTGTAGGAGTGGTATTTATACATAAACCCTATTACCATCACATTTCTCCCACCTTTCTCTTGACTTCGTCCCGAAGTCACAAATGTCACAAAGACATACATGGACAGTTACCGACTTTTTTAGGGTTCAAGTAGGTACTATTGCCACTATAAACACTGCTACATAGCAGAAATAAGGATCGAGAACATGCGACAAACTATTAAGGGTACGGGAATGATGGTGATATCAAACCACATCCCACCGCTGCCACCAATTCTGTAACGGGTATCGGGTCCCTCTCGGAGTAAAGCCGACGTGGTTCACCCATCCAGGCACTAACCACATCGTACGTTGCTTAACTACGAGAGAAAGCCAACCACTCTACCGAATCACCCATAAAAGCCGGCTTCCACAGCGAGACTGTAGAAGTGGTAATTATACATAAACCCTATTACCGTCACAGTATCATGATCTATTTCACTGTGGGTTGTCCATGGGCAAGGCACATTTCTTTGCCTTATACTGGTAGGTCATCCATGGAACATCATAAACTATAACACTCAAGACTGAGTCCTGGAAATTTATGGGAAAAAAACCCCAGACAAAACAAGGTTATGTTGTAGAGCTTATCCGAATACCGTACCTATCCGTTTTATGTTTACTTTAAATTCAACAATGTCATCCAAAGTGAGCAAAGGTCTTATATTACTGTTGTTGAAACAAAATCATGGGAAATCAAAATACAATGGTTATCAATGAGTTCAATTTGAGAGCCGAATTTTTCCCCGAGTTTAAATTAAAATCCTGAAACTTTCAGTGAAAGATTCGCAATTGATAATATTTTCCCTACCATGAACACGGCCTCGGCAATGCAAATACAGCGAACTCGACTACACAAGACCAATGCTATGAAAAATGACAATACTTAGCGACATGTTGTCCCCAAAAACCAAACAGAGGATGGATTATCAGCATATTTTGAATCGAAGCGGGCCAGAGCTTAAAATCCAAGATGGCAGATAATGAAAAAGTTTAATGTTTAAACGCATGCGCGAATTCTTATGGATAATCGATTCCCATTGGCCTATTCCATTTCATCCGGAGTACCTCCTTTGTCTTCCCTATTTTTGCGTAAGTTGCCGACCGTAGACCATCGTTCATGTGGGATTCTACTGGGATTTTTGTCCCGGTGTTTAATCTCGCAGTTTGACCCGGGAGTTACCGGGATACGTCTCCCGAGATTTAGTTGCCATCAAAGCGGAAGTTCCACTTTCGGTTTCGATTGCCTCTTCCCCCTCAGAATAATTGATATTTGAGCGAGAAACTTTCCAATTTTTCCACCAGTGTCGATTATTGGTACTAAAAGGAAGAAACAAGGTAAACACATTATGTCATGGTGGAAGTTTTGGACTTTATCAAATTCAGATTTTTTGGATTTAATGCACAAACTGGCCTAGTCAAAAAAATTCGACGTGTTTTGATTATCAAATTGTGAGTTATGACCTTCGTCAATATGTGAATTGAGACAAAATAATTAACATTATTTGCTTTATTACATATGGAGTATTGTGGTAATATGATAATAGGCAAAGCCTAAACCGGGCGAAAGAGATTTTTTCTTTCAGTTAATGAACAGTGCTAATTCAGGATTTGTATAACATAGGTTCCCTTTGTATCGTATGAGTAACACTTGGCAAGGAAGCAATGTCCTGTCAGAAGGCACTCCGATTTGAAAGAAATAGCCATTGTCAAGAGAAAAATTAGATATGTTTAATATATAACCTACGACACCAACTACTGTATTTTACCACTGTGGATATATATGAGTTGCTAACCATTATGAATGGTGCATAGTCTTTAAATAGACAGAAGTATAGTTGATATTGAGCTTGAATAATTATAATTTGATACTTCAGCTTGTATGAAATTCTTTCGAAAGTCATTGCACGACTTTCGAAATTTCCAAACAAAGAGCAATGATTTTCATATGGGTTAGATGGTCAGTGTCTAGGGTAACTCGGATGATCCAAGCTGTAACTGTAGCGTAGAATGAATATTTACATCTGGATCATTCAGACTATGTCTAGGGAGGAATATTGGAAGGTTCTGGTGGGGAAATAACAGGAGCAGGGATTAATGTCCATTGATACAACTGAAACACTCTGTTGAAAATGGTGTTAAACCATAATCCAACAAAAGCATCTAAGACTTATTAACATTTATGTATGGTTGGATGCCATCAATGGATACTCCATAAGCACATTTTAGCTGTGATCCATGTCCTTCCCAAAACTAACTTTGGGGTGGGGGGGGGAATGCTTCTTCATGTTGAATTGTTTTATTTTGACTAAACCACAGAGCAATAATGTTTGTATGGGGTAAGTGATTGGTGGCTTAGAAGGTTTATTTGCAGGGACTGATGAGAAAATAATATAATAGGAACAAAAAGGGATATGTCTACTGACACAACTGAAACATTCTGTTGAAAATGTTGTTAAACCATAATCAAACATAGCATCTAAGACTCATTATCATATATGTGTGGTCGGTGGTTCTCGCTAGATACTCATATGTTTTAGCTATCCTACCCATATCAGTAATACAATAAAAAACAGAAGACACTGTTCGTGCAATATCAAAACCACCAAACTAAAGAATTTGAATTCCAAAATCTCTCCATGCAAAAGGAGGATTCAACACAAGACTTCAGTAAGTACTTCATATATGTGAGGCACTTACAGTATTGTCTTGCACTGAAACCTTGATAAGTAGAATTTACTCTTCACCAAATTGTATGTTTAAGTATATGTTTTCTCTGAATCACTCTTAAAAACCTTTCACAGCATATGATTTAATGATGAAATAGAGGAAAAAATTGTATTATGAAAGAAATCTATCATTGTCAAAATTCTTTGAAATTATCTACAGCACCAAA
>OX401418.1:2629783-2677773 GCA_947846245.1 Cerastoderma edule | reverse complement strand
ATTTATTTATAAACTGGCTTTCCTACAGAAGGGATGACAGATGTGAATGAAGAGTTGCTTCACATTATTTAAAGAAATCATGTGATTTCAGTAAATTGAAAATGGTATTTGGTTAGTGATGATAAGTGTACACATCATGTTTTTAACATTCAGTATCAATGTGTATTTGGTTAAAAGAGATCTTCAGGCCAAAACATGCTAAGCTAATATGAAGTTCAGAAATGTGCAAACTAGGAGTTCATACAGTGTTGCATTGTGTGTACCGATTAGAAATAATACTATATTGTGTGTACTGATTGGAATCAATACTATATTGTGTGTACTGATTAGAATCAATACTATATTATGTGTTCTGATTAGAATCAATACTATATTGTGTGTACTGATTAGAATCAATACAATATTGTGTGTACTGATTAGAATCAATACTATACCATGTACTGATTAGAATCATTACTATATTGTGTGTACTGATTAGAATCAATACTATACTGTGTACTGATTAGAATCAATACTATATTGTGTGTACTGATTGGAATCAATACTATATTGTGTGTACCGATTAGAATCAATACTTTATTGTGCGTACTGATTATAATCAATACTATATTGTGTGTACTGGTTAGAATCAACACTTTATTGTGTGTACTGATTATAATCAATACTATATTGTGTGTACTGATTAGAATCAATACTATATTGTGTGTACTGATTAGAATCAATACTATATTGTGTGTACTGATTAGAATCAATACTATATTGTGTGTACTGTTTAGAATCAATACTATACTGTGTACTGATTAGAATCAATACTATATTGTTTGTACTGATTATAATCAATACTATATTGTGTGTACTGATTAGAATCAATACTATATTGTGTGTACTGATTATAATCAATACTATATTGTGTGTACTGATTAGAATCAATACTATATTGTGTGTACTGATTAGAATCAATACTATATTGTGTGTACTGATTAGAATCAATACAATATTGTGTGTACTGGTTAGAATCAACACTTTATTGTGTGTACTGATTATAATCAATACTATATTGTGTGTACTGATTAGAATCAATACTATATTGTGTGTACTGATTAGAATCAATACTATATTGTGTGTACTGATTATAATCAATACTATATTCTGTGTACTGATTAGAATCAACACTTTATTGTGTGTACTGATTAGAATCAATACTATATTGTTTGTACTGATTGGAATCAACACTTTATTGTGTGTACTAATTATAAGCAATACTATATTGTGTGTACTGATTAGAATCAATACTATATTGTGTGTACTGATTAGAATCAATACTATATTGTGTGTACTGATTAGAATCAATACTATATTGTGTGTACTGATTATAATCAATACTTTATTGTGTGTACTGATTAGAATCAATACTGTATTGTGTGTACTGATTAGAATCAATACTATATTGTGTGTACTGATTAGAATCAATACTATATTGTTTGTACTGATTAGAATCAACAGTTTATTGTGTGTACTGATTAGAATCAATACTATATTGTGTGTACTGATTAGAATCAATACTATATTGTGTGTACTGATTAGAATCAATACTATATTGTGTGTACTGATTAGAATCAATACTATATTGTGTGTACTGATTATAATCAATACTATATTGTGTGTACTGATTAGAATCAACACTTTATTGTGTGTACTGATTAGAATCAATACTATATTGTGTGTACTGATTAGAATCAACACTTTATTGTGTGTACTGATTAGAATCAATACTATATTGTGTGTACAATATAATCAATACTATATTGTGTGTACTGATTAGAATCAATACTATATTGTGTGTACTGATTAGAATCAATACTTATTGTGTGTACTGATTATAATCAATACTATATTGTGTGTACTGATTAGAATCAATACTATATTGTGTGTACTGATTAGAATCAATACTATATTGTGTGTACTGATTAGAATCAATACTATATTGTGTGTACTGATTAGAATCAACACTTTATTGTGTGTACTGATTAGAATCAATACTATATTGTGTGTACTGATTAGAATCAATACTATATTGTGTGTACTGATTAGAATCAATACTATATTGTGTGTACTGATAAGAATCAATACTATATTGTGTGTACTGATTAGAATCAATACTATATTGTGTGTACTGATTAGAATCAATACTATATTGTGTGTACTGATTAGAATCAATACTATATTGTGTGTACTGATTAGAATCAATACTATATTGTGTGTAATGGTTAGAATCATTACTATATTGTGTGTACTGATTAGAATCATTACTATATTGTGTGTACTGATTAGAATCAATACTATATTGTGTGTACTGATTAGAATCAATACTATACTATGTACTGATTAGAATCAATACTATATTGTGTGTACTGATTAGAATCAATACTATGTTGTGTGTACTGATTAGAATCAATACTATATTGTGTGTACTGATTAGAATCAACACTTTATTGTGTGTACTGATTAGAATCAATACTATACTATGTACTGATTAGAATCAATACTATATTGTGTGTACTGATTAGAATCAATACTATGTTGTGTGTACTGATTAGAATCAATACTATATTGTGTGTACTGATTATAATCAATACTATATTGTGTGTACTGATTAGAATCATTACTATATTGTGTGTACTGATTAGAATCAATACTATATTGTGTGTACTGATTAGAATCAACACTTTATTGTGTGTACTAATTATAATCAATACTATATTGTGTGTACTGATTAGAATCAATACTATATTGTGTGTACTGATTAGAATCAACACTTCATTGTGTGTACTGATTAGAATCAACACTTTATTGTGTGTACTGATTAGAATCAATACTATATTGTTTGTACTGATTGGAATCAACACTTTATTGTGTGTACTAATTATAATCAATACTATATTGTGTGTACTGATTAGAATCAATACTATATTGTGTGTACTGATTAGAATCAATACTATATTGTGTGTACTGATTCGAATCAATACTATATTGTGTGTACTGATTAGAATCAATACTATATTGTGTGTAATGGTTAGAATCAATACTATACTGTGTACTGATTAGAATCAATACTATATTGTGTGTACTGATTAGAATCATTACCATATTGTGTGTACTGATTAGAATCAATACTATACTGTGTACTGATTAGAATCAATACTATACTGTGTACTGATTAGAATCAATACTATATTGTGTGTAATGGTTAGAATCATTACTATATTGTGTGTAATGGTTAGAATCATTACTATATTGTGTGTAATGGTTAGAATCATTACTATATTGTGTGTACTGGTTAGAATCATTACTATATTTGGTGTTCTAATTAGAATTTAATAGGAATGAGCACACTGTAAAGTTATGAGTTGAAATGATGTAGTTCTGGAAATATTATGTTATTTCTTCTTCACTTTGCTATAGAAATATAGAAATTTTGAATAGGACTTCCAACAATAACCTTAACAAGGAGCTGGTGGGTCATGTTAAGCTTTATCTTTATTTAGGTACATATACACAAACTTTCCTTACTGTAACACACTGCTGTCTGTTCTTTTATTGGACAATACAATAGCAGAGATGAAGTCTGATTATTGTTTTTGATGTGCGTTATAGACATGACCGCTAGGTGGAGGTCGTATTTCTGGCAATTTTCACATTTGAAAACTTAATCCCCTGCCTTTTAAATCAAAGCTGTGTACATTTTTTTTGACACTTTCAGTCACTTCTGTATTGATTTGGGACATTTATGACACGTTGAATACTTAGCCTACAGACTAAAACAGGTCTTGAAATCGACTGTAGACCACTGAACCTACATTTGGACATTTTTGAAACATGTGTTATTAACCAGGGGCATGGCCCGTGTGTATACCACCCCCACTACCTAATGCGAGTATATGCATGGGCCAGGAACCCAGGCTAATATATATACATATGCTTATACCCAATCATGTTTCTCTTACAATCAAGTTTAACATTGTTTTGTGATCAACTGTGTTAGATTGTTTCACATAGGATTGAAAGGTATTGGGTGAGATTGTTTTGCAGATAACATAGCGTATTTCTTGTATTGTCTAGGTAGTGATTGGGAGATCTTTGCCATATAGACAATGCCAATTCTTAGATAGTAGGGCGCCGCCATTTTGTTTGTCACGTGACTGGCCGCCATTACGGTACTGCGTCGGAAAGCTACTAGCATCACTTCCAAGAAATCAAGTATCAACAATAATCTACAAACAATCGTATTTCTATGTCAGGAAATGTCGTCAGATCCAGCTATCCGTGAGTAAACATTTCAATGATTTCATTTTCCACGTCTTTATAAAGAAATTGACTCGTTAAAACACAGTTTATTCCTTACAGCTCGTGTCAATCGATAAGAAAGACGATTTTCTCGATGGCTATCCTCAAAAATCCGATAGAGTGTCAATTACATTACGAAACTTTGATATCGTTACAACGTTTAACCATTGTAAGACGGATGCATGTCTCTTAAAGAAACAATTAGGTGTACTTCTAGCGATAATGGAACATCCTTCGTTGACTTTACGTACCTTCAATTCCGGACAAAATACATGCCATTCGAATTTGGTTGCAGTGATACAGCTAACTTTTCAATATGCCGTTTTGAGGGTAATAACTGTAGTGACAGTTATATATTTCAAAGCATAAGTCTCGTAGATCGTATGAAATATATCAAACTCGTTTCTGCGGCAATCAGTGATCTATCTAGTCAAAGATTTTTAAACAAAACAGGATAGTTTAACTGCTTTGTTTTTAAGTTGGACTGTGATATTAATTTAAAGTGACAATGTTTTTATTTGATTTTGACATTCACATGACGTTAACATAATATGAATCTTTGTATTTAAAACTTTTTATTATTTTTTCAGGACTTCCAAATGATGATGCCAAATGGATCATTAATGATGCGCGTACATGGCCAAAAGTGACTTATGAAGATTTGGTTGATTATCTATTGGAGTCTAAGGCATATGATGGGAAGGCGATGAAGTCATTTAGGTCCCTGTACGCTTACAACTATGTGCAGAATGGCTGGCTTGGGGACATTTTATCGTGTACAATTGATGGTGTTCACTATTTGAAGGCTAAGGTATCACCATCACAGCCAGGTGCCGGACGTGCAGATTATTCCGCTTGGGTTGCGGTTGGAGAAGACTGTACCATCCTTACAGGTTACTGTACATGCCCAGCTGGTAAAGGAAGGAGCTGCAGTCACATTTCAGCCATTGCGTATGCTGTTTCCCTTGCATGGAGCCATGGGGTAGCAGGTGAATCATGCACAGATAAGGAAAGACTGTGGGGCCGTGGTGCTGGGAAAGCCATGCTGCAGGAGAAGTTTGAGGATATCGACTTTGCCAGACCAAAGGCAGATGCAGCACCATTACTTGCGAAGAACGTGAAATCTGCCAAAGCGACTCGACTTCCAGAACCATTACCATTACTTGACCATTCAGATCTACAGAAACATGCTCTTACATCATGCACTGAAGAATTGTGGTCCTGTAAGGGAACTCTACTCTATAGCATACTACATGCCAAGAAAAAGCCTGTGATTGAAACAGTAGAACTAAAGCACGGATAACATGATATTGATGGAAATACTGCTGTGAACATTATAGAATGTGAGCCGTGCAACACCTTCTTCCAGTCAACAATCAATTTTACAGCATCGAAAAAAGAAGATATTTGTGAGGCGACAACAACCCAATCATCAGTTCTGTGGCAGGATGTCCGTAAGCTTAGGATATCATCAAGTAGGGTGAATTCTGTCCCCAAAACCAGTCGCGCAGATCCAAATAAGTTTGTAACGAACCAGATTTACCCACGTTTTAAGGGGAACAGTGCCACTCAGCATGGTCTGAAGCATGAAGCTGAGGCAAGAACCTGGTTCGAGAACCAAACAAACCAGACGGTGTCACAGGTTGGGGTTGTGATTGACTCTCGTGAGCCATACCTTGCGGCAAGTCCAGACGGAATTATCGATGCCGAAACTATTCTGGAAATAAAGTGTCCAACTAAACCGTTGAACGAGCTGTTTAAAAGTGGAAACTATGATATAGTGATTCGAAATGGGCAGCTTTCATTGAACCCGAAAGGAAGGAATGGGTATTACAGCCAGGTGCAGATGGCCATGCACTGTACTGGAAGAAAAAGTGCAAACTCGTGGTTTGGACTAAAGAAGAAAGCGTCATCGTTGATGTTGATTATGATGTAACTTTTGTGAATGCCACTCTAGTCAGAGTTAGACAATTTTATTTTCGACATTTGTTGGTTCGATTGGTTGATGAGCACCATTGCAAGAGATTGAAACTTTCTGGTGAATACAAACAATATTGTGAAATTTAAGTTTTATTTAGAAATACATACATGTATTAAACAAGGTTTCATTAGATGTAGACTAGTTAAAAGAACATACTTCTTCTCACTTGGAAATAAGGTATTCAAGTTACAAAGCTCCATAAATTTAAATAAGTACCCACACTGTAGGGTTGTGAAAGTAAATAAAAAAAAAATATGAAGGAAAATAATCTTCTTATTTGTGCCTCTGTACATAAACATGATACATCTAACCATAAAATGTACTTATTCTATTGAATCAGAAGACTGAAATCACAACAAAATACTGCCTTTTCTTATATATATAAAAAAATTAAACTACTTTGTTTCAACAAAGATTTACTCATTTATAATCAATTCAAGCAAATCATATTTATTTTTCTGTCATATGTTTTACATTGTTGATTTTACTCCATAAAACCTGTCTGCACATTTAGCTTATGATTTTAGAATTCACTGTTTCAAAAGGAGAATTGCACATACTAAGCAGTTTCTCCTTTTGTCACAATGATTTCTAATATACACTGCAGATTTTTTTTTTTCGATTTTTCGTATTTTGAAATTGCCATTCCCTGATGTTTTCCAATATAAAAATAATGAATTATTAAACATTTTGTAGATAAATATTATAGTCAGTCTTCAGAAATGTCTTCCTTAATTAAACAGCCTTGCAGGTTACAAAGGGCAGCAATGACTCTCATTTTCTTGTCTATTTTTGTGACTGACTTTATGTTTAAAGTTGTGTTGAGAATTCTGTAACACTTAAGGCGGTTGATAGCTCTCTCAACATGAATTCTCACTGATGCGATACGCCTTGACTCTATTGTCTCTTGGGCAGACAGCTGGCTTCGGCCTTTCATGAATGCAGGAATATTCAACTTAACTTGTCTTGCACAAAGTTCTTCACCAATAGTAAATCCCCGGTCTGCCATTACTTCATCGCCTGGTAAAAGATAGTTAAGAAAACCAGAGGATTTTGATATGAAATTGTCACTAGCCCGCCCTCCATAAGCTTTAGAAATAAACATTATATACCCATTTGGAGCTATGGCTACTAAAAACTTGGCTGTATTTTTACTTTTGTAATTACTGTATGTCTGATTTCTGGCTTTTAATGTGAATGGTCTTTGAATAAAAACTTCTGTGCAGTCAACTATACATGTTGTTTTTGGATACATTTCCGAAAAGGATGATGGCAATGTTCTACGAATGGTTTCCCTAGGCAGCCACACAATACAGTCACTAAGTTTATCTGCCATTATTTCAATCCATGAGTGAAAAATGGATGCAGCCAACTGTCTTGACATACCGAATCGTCTCCCAATGTCATGAAAGTTCAGTCCAAGTCTCAATCTCACTAACACTGACAATATCTGATCAGGAACACTTAATTTATATGATAAATATTTCCTAAAAGGTGAGAGTATTGTCATTAATGTCATCAAAACTGTCAAGTTTAGCCCAGTGTAGAACCTTGCATCAGTATCAGTTGTGATCCCTTCCATGCTGAATTCTGAAGTTGTGTGCTGGGTTGATGCGTTCTTCACAGTTTTGTCATAAGCATATGGATGATCAAGTTTTATAAAATCTTCTGTCTGTGTGCTGACCTCAGCCGTTTTTACCTTTTTAGGCACATACCGACACATTTCAGGATGGAGTTGACAACAAACAGATATACACTGTTCCTGTTCTAAGACCGATTCATTGTAACATTCATTAGCGTTTTCATCCAAAACCAACTTTGTCGCAGTGAATGACACTTTCTCAGCGGATGTGTTGTCAATTTTCAGTGAAAGGGGTTTCCTCACTAGCTGACGCCTTTGATTGGGTGTTGCGATGTTCTCATAGCCCATGTGCAGTGAGGGATAGGGGTTTTCTTTAGATGGATGTCCATCAATGAAGTGTTTAGAACAAACCTGAAGGAACAAATAAAAAAATAATCACAACAAAGTTAAAAAAACAATGTAAATCTTTGGCCTTAAACAAACATTTTATGATCTGACATTAACCCTTTCCCAAACAACAAATTTTTAACTGTCCCAAATAAAAAGAGTTTGCAGACGACATTCCAAAATGTGATGTAATTGGAAAATAATCTTCTGATAGGACAGAAGGCATTGTAGGAAAAGGAGGAATTGCTTGTTACGAGCAATTTCTCTTTTTCCACATTAATTTCAAAAGGCATCTACAACAACGTGGTCAAATGTCCTTATTGTTTGAGAAAGGGTTAAACACATTGTGAGTCAAATTGTTAACCTTTTGCAGACGACTAAAGGTGGGTGTCAGTTGTACAGTGGTAGAGCATCTGCCACTTGTTATGTGGGTCCTGGGTACGAATCTCTGTTAGGCGAGGTGTAATTTGCCAGGACGAACTGACAAGTCGGTGCGAGTACTAGTATAGAATACAGGAAGCAGTCATCAAGAGTGACTTGATAAGTTAATAAGCTTCCTTCACAATTAATGTAAAACAAATCAAACAAACAAACCAGCCAAATTCCATTGACAGAGATAGGTTTGACTTTTTCATATATAGCTTCCTTTAATTAATCAAACACAATAAGAAAATGGATTGAAACCACAAAGGCTTATTCACTTCATCTTAATATTGCTTCTGGGCAAATATGTCTGTTACAACATTGAATATACGAAGATTCGTTTTTCACACTGTCTCTCATCTTATACAGAATTAAAATCAAGAAGCAATTTGTTTTCATTTTCCTTACCATTGCTTGACCCTTTGGGCTGTAATCTTTCCTGTTGACGGCTTATAACCACTCCCGTCTCCGATTGACATTCGTTGGTAGGCAGTGAAACCGAAACGGGGCGATACAAATACAAAGTTCGTGTTTTTCGTCATGAAGCTCGCATATTGATGTTTTCCACTGGTAAATGTCTCTCTGGTTGTTGCTACATCCAACCACTATGCACTGTTTACCTCTGCTACGCTCGTACGGCATATTTATTTACTTTTTAAAACACCGATTAACTCAGACATGTATGTATGTTTACTATATTGGCAGTACAGTAATGGCGGACGTAGAGAGCTATCAAGGGAAGTAACTTGTACTGACTAATTTCTGGCATTGTCTATACTTGGGCTACAAACAAAGTCAGATTGACAGACTGAAGGATACATATCACCGCCAGGTACTTATTTAGTCTATCTTTTAGTTTAAATACTACCTAGAAGTACAATTCAACTTATTTTTGACAAAATATTAAAATTCTTGCACTGTCAAAAATGGTTTTTGTATAATACTGATATGAACTGTTTCAGATTGAAAGTCTTCTTCGAGTAATGATACAGAAGTGGCATGACGTTGTGGCCCGTCGTGATGGAAATCCTAAAAAGCTCTTGGCTGCAGCTTTCATCAGGAATCGTGATAATAGGACAGCTGTGAAAATACTGGGAAACAGGGAACTTCTTACAGGTATCTACTCTCAATTATGCTTAAGGTAGAATGCCCATACTAATCGCGTCAGATTCATTCTGTTATCTGTCTGGGCCAGAACTATTCTGACAAAAGAAAAAGTTTCAAAATGGCAGTTCAAAGAGATTTTACCGTAGTATTGAAACTTTTTAATTCTGAATTTCTCTTTCACAGTTAATAATTGTATGCCGTGTAATATAATTACTTAATGTATAAACTTGGAAAGAATGTTTCCATACTCAAAGAAGTGGCCACTGTTAACCTATATATATTGTCCAGTTCTCAACACTGTGTTGTCATTTATCCTGTCACCAATGCAATTTAAGGATGAATAACAAGGTGCCATATATCATTTGTGATACATCCCAGTAACCACAGAACACGGACAGAGAAGGACAGAACTAATTTTATTGACAAAAACATTACAGCGTATGGTCATTACAATACACACAAACACGGTTTCTCAGCCATCTTGTTTTGCGAGTAAGCAAATAGTCATGTGACAAATGCCCACTGTAATTGCATTGCGTAAAGGGGTTGTTCTACGAAAGATTTCTTCTATAACACCCCAAAAAATAAAGAAATGATATAGACTGTTATAAAATTTTATAACTTTCCTATCATAAAACAAATCTTTTTCCTTATCTTTCATCCCAAATAACGTTGTTCAGGTTGCATGAATTATTGTACCGTGATACGTCGTAGTTTTCACTACTGACATTTACAAGGCGACGGGCTGTGCATAAATTAGGGCCACGTTTTGCCCAAAAGAGCTTTTAAGTTCTTAAAACATATTCACTGAATCTGAGTTTACCACACAGTCTTTTAGTTTGATCAAAGACCTTACAAAAATTAAAAAGTCTTTGATTTGAGTCAATTAAATTTTGTTCTTACAAAGAAAGAATTTACTCTGACTCTCATGTGGCTCTACATTTGTTTGTTTAAAAAGAAATCTGCAGGTAGATTTATCATTTATGAAATTGTAACGAGCAAAACTCTACTAGTATAGAAAACTACCAACCAATCAGGCAACAACTGAATTTTCTGAACTTTTCAATTAAAACCCGAAAGAACCGCTTTATCCAAGCACCAGTTTGCTTTTTGATTTTATAAAGCATTTGGAGCACAAATGCTGTAGCTTTCTGCTATCACATATATTTAATGGAAGTGCTTCTGACAATCCAATTACCTACACATGTTTCTCAATTATTTAGAGCCTTATGGCATCGCACAGGCAAATAAATGATTCAATATACATGATGAGAAGTAGCTCATTTTGTCCAGCTGATTGACTTATAATAAAGCAATTGAAGTCTTTCAGAATCATCAAAAGACAGTTCCAATCAGGAATTTTCCACACATCAGGTAGTTCAGTCCTTTTTAAGTCGAAATAGCCTATGTAATAAGGACTAAATTTAGCTTATGTAACCAAGTAGCAATAAAAGAAAAATAAGAAAAGAAGTCAGTTTTTTTTAACTCTTTACTTCTAATTCGATTTCGGGCAGGTCTAAATAGTAATTCCAGGCAATAATTAGAAAATAAGTATGAAAATCTGACTTGTTTGTGGTATTTGATAGAATCTTTATGCGCATTTCCTCAATTTTTCAAAATAATTTCTAAGGTCATCTTATGTACAATGTATCATCAAAATTAACAAAAACTATCTTTTTTTATATTTGCCACTGAAACTGTTTTATTCCTTCAATTATGTACCTATTTCATTTTAAAAATGGTACTACTATCTTTCAAAGTTTGATTAACCCATTGTCCCATATGGGGATTTGTGAGTTATCTTACTTCAAATGTAAGAGCAATTAATATTTAAGAAACAATATTTTCCCTCTGATATAAGTTATAAACCATTGAAACAAATGGAGTTATTCCGCATTTAGCAGCAGTTGTTTTTAAAGTCATTTATGAGAGGAGCGGTAACGTGTGGTATAATGGGGTAACAGGTTTGTATTCACACAGATAAAAATATATTAAGTGCTTACAAATGCTTTAACTTGAAACCCTCTCGAGACAGGACATCAAAATGCATTGAAATATCAGCACCGGAAGGTGTCCGAATGCTGGATTTAGGAGACACAGATCATTTTGGTACTTTATAGTACATAGGAATCGGTTTGTTTACTTTTTAAATAACCTTCACCTTAAAAATGTTACCATTTTTGGCAAACCATGTTTGTGTGTATTTGTACAACAAAAATACTTATTACATGAATCGAGATAGAAAAGAAAGAATAAGGAAATGAAAAGATTGAGAAAAAACAAGAAATTAGCATTAATATATGTTGATATTATATAAGTTAACTTCAGGCCATCATCCTACGGATAATTATCCGATTCTGACAACATCATATTCTACCACTGTGCGATTTAAGAAACGAACCATATACTCATACATTGTATTCTTTGTATAATATGGGTGAATTGAGCAATAGGGTACCTGATGTAAGTTGATATTAATTTCTATTGAAGGCAAAATATCTGCTTCAACAAATCTTTTAAAAAATTATTATCTTCTTGTACCATTTTATGGCATCACGAAAAGTAATCTGTATGATATAATATATAACCCTTCTAGCAGTATGTCTAGAGATATGGACTCAAAAGACTTAGAAAACTTGGAAAAGGCTTATATGCTAACTTAGAGATATGGTTAAAGTCACGAAATTCAGGTCTTAAATGCCGTTTTCATTTCATAGTTGATATAATCTTCATAGACAACATTTTATTTCAGACCAATTTCAGACAAACAGTACAACAAGATCTCTCACCGACAGCTCAAAACTCCTAACAGTGATATTCCTATATGGAATTGATCACTGCCACCACATATATCACATGACTATCTGCTTAGAAACGAAAATGCTAGGTAAAAATGGCTGCGACACCAAAAAGACGAATCCAATTCAAAACAAAATATATTTCAATTGAAGGTTCCGGAACTGTAATAAGAGTGTTGCGTATCTCAACACTAAATGGTAGCAATTTTATGAAACCATGTCACATTGAAGATCTTGACAAATGAAAAGGTTTAATCAAGAAAATATTTCATTATAACCTCAATTAAGGGAGACAACCTATTCAAAAATAAACATTATGGTCTATGGGAAATTTATTCTGTCTGCCATGATCATAAACCTGTTTGATCTTTTAGAAAAAAAACTCACAGTAGAAAGGTGCATCATATGATTCTGACTAACATTTCAAAACCAAATCCATACCTCACTGTAGAAAACAGGAGAAAATCAATTATAATGTCAGGTTTCAGGGAAGACAACTCATGAAAAAAAGGAAATCAGTAGGGATAATAACAAGACTGCATACCTTAACATGAAAAAAATGGTCATTGTTTATCAACTGCTCTAGATTTTATAGCTATGATAACCATTTTATGTAAAGAAACAATGGAAAATGTTTCATATTACAATTCTGGAACCCTAACTGGTCAGAAATTATCACTTGATAAGAAAAATAAGACTTAAATTTCGTCCATATTAGGATGAAAACCTGGCGGTGGCAGTTATTGATTCAGCGTAGCAAAAATAGTTTACTGTGAGGAGTTTGAGACATATCTTGTAAGTTGACGTTCAAAAATGCCAAAGCGATAACCAAACAATAGATACCATAGATCATACTTGACATAGGTATAGGCTCTGTCTTCTGTCCGAATTATCTGTGAAAGGAAAATATTCGGTTTCCGCATTGTAAGAATTATGTATCATCTTAATGTCCCACATCAAGCATACAGTGTCAATGTAAAATGGGAATCAAAGGCACTAGATAAAAGCATAAGAAACCTTGTGTAAAAGGTAAAACATCTTTTCATATCTTATTCTCCAAAAATGTTGTAATACGTTAATGAACCTCACGTGAACAATTCTAGAACCATCATAGCCCTCTTGTTTTACTCAGGAAATTCTGGTTATTGTTTTTGCAAGAACGTTTGTATCTCCTTAACTAGTATTGCCTGGTTTGAAACTTCACACACACATTCAAGATCATTATGTGAAGTTCCTGGCCAAGTTCTATAACTAATTAAAGCATATTATGCCTCCTCTTTAGACTTAGAAAATCTTGGTTAAGTTTTTACATACAAATTTATATCTCAACAACTACTGCAGCGATCAGACTGAAACTTCAGTGCTTGAGATCATGATTTTAGGTTACTGAAAACTTTCCAAAACTCTGGTTTTGTTTTAGAGTAATTGTTTGCCTTTTCTTTGTAACTAAAAATATGGTTGAATTTTTGCTTGCATGTTTATTTCTCGTATACTGCTATAGGCAATAGACTTAAACTTTACACATAGACTAAGGGTCTTAATGTGAGGTTACTGAGAGTGCAATAAACCTGTTATTAATTTAAAGCAAATTATACCAGTGTCTGTTCGTAGAAACTATTGGTTTAAGTTTTGTAAGCATCCTCATATTTCAGAAAAAAAATGTATTTCACTGACCAATATTCCTCTTCAACGTAATTGAATAGTCGAGAACGCTGTCTTATGGGCAGTGTTTATTTTGTATTGTTGTTTAAAGATGTTCTTTTTAAAAAGCCCGAAATGATTCTTGTTTTATAGAAGTGGAAAACCTTAAACCCAAAGACGAAACAGCTAAATCGATTCACAAGATCGGCTTCGGAGGTGGTTTATCTGGGATAAATTACATTGTTGGCGGCCAAAATAGCGTGACGCACTGTGGGAGGAAATCTGTATTACCATGCGGTAAGTCATATGAAAGACCACATCCCAATAAGACTTACTTCCTTTTGTTCCTGATAGTTGTTTGAAATAACAAGTTAAAGTTATGCCAAAGAAAATAAAGTAACAGAATCCCACATGAGCTTGAGAACGGATCAATTAAACTTAAAAGAAAAGAAATATGATTAAGTCGTCTATAAATCCCTTTAGCTCACATTCAAAGAACATAAACCCATTTTTCTTTTACAGTTTTACTCTTCTCTCACTTCAGTAAGCATCTTCCATACAATAAAAGGTTAAACACTGTGTCATGCCGATCTGATCTAGCTTCAGCCACAGGTCCTAACCTTTCAATACCAATGTATCTGCACAGGGACCAATGTTGTTTGAGATACCTATATTCTCAATGTAAATATTGATAAATTAGGTATGTCAAACGACATTGGTTCGTGTTGGTGTGTGTAGTTGGCAAACAATATACGGTCGGGATCGGAATTGTTATTATTGTTCAATGGACTACACACATGTGCTGAGGGTCATAATCTAAGGTCCCTGGCCAAGTTTCATGTCTCTTGCTTTGAATTCAAGACAATTATCCGGCCCGTTGTGCGTAGAAAAATCGTGGTTAAGCTTTTATGTGCAAGTTTGTATCTCACCAACCACTGTATGGAATGGGTTGATACTTCACACATATGATCAAGGTTTCAATCTACGGTCCCTGACCAAGTTTCTCTTGTTTCTCTTCTATTATTTAAGCAAATTATGCGCCATTGTGTACATATGAAAATCTTGGTCAAGTTTTTACGTGCAAGTTGGTATCTCATGAACTCCCATATTGGATGGGTTGATTCTTCACACATGTGATACGGGTCGTATTCTTAGGTTCTTTTAAGTTTCATATCTATTGTTTTTAACTTAAGCATTTTTATACTTAGAAACTTTGTTAAGTTTTGACATGCAAGTTTGTTTCTCAACAACTTTTGTGAGGAAATAGCTTGTGTATACTCCTATTTTAGAAACATATAGTATTTCACTGACCTATACCCTTGTCCAACATGAGCGAATATTCGAACATGTTGTCCTATGGACAGCTCTAATTTTATTAGTATTTGAATGATATGTTCATGGATATGTGAAGTACAGCCATGGTATGACTGATGAATCTTTCACAGCGGCATTTTTCACACTGTAACTGTTGACAAGGAAACACTTGAAGTAGTAGCATGAATATACTTACTGAACGTTGTATACTTAACATAACCTTCTTTTCAGGTGAAGCTGTTGGAGATGAAATGGATGAAAATTAATTCTTAGCGTTATAGGAAGACCAGGTTAGTAACAAACCTTTCAGTCTTTACCTATTTTTCTTCACTTATGCATAAGGTAAGGTCTAGATGAAACGTCCACCGTCTGTATGTCGGTTGTTTAGGGAGTTTTAAACAAACGTCACAAGAATGATCCTGATGTGGTTGTTAAAAAAATTAATCAAGTGTTTTGGATCCGATGTTTCGTTACGACAAAGCCAGCATGTATATCTTTTTTATTTTAAGTTAGAATTCGTGTTGGGATCTAATCAAATTAGCGATATCAGTGTTATGTGACATCGTCTTAAGGCCCACTATTAATACTTTTCCAAACGTTCCCCTTGTCTCAAAACTGCCTGGTCACAAAATCTGTTTTTTGCTGATTTTTAGCTTGACTATTCGAAGAATAGGGAGAGCTATACTACTATCCCGGGCGTCGTCGTCACACCTTGGTTAAGGTTTAACATGCAAGATAGAATGGCAATTACTACTGTATGGAATTGGTTGATACTTCACACATGTGTTAAGGGTCAAATTCCCAGGCCCCTGACCGAGTTTCATATTTCTTGTTTTGGAATTCAAGCAAATTTTTACTTAGAAAAATCTTGGTTGAGGTTTTACGTGCAAGTTTTGTATCTCATGAACTACTGTATGGAATGAGATTATACTTCGCACATGTGGTATGGTCATTATCTAAGGTTCCTGGCAAAGTTTCATATCTCTTGTTTTGAATTCAAGCAATTTATCCTGCTTTTTTATTTAAAAGAATTTGATTAAAGTTTTATTTTCATTTTCAAATATCAACAGCTAGTGTAAGGAATCATTATGCGCAACCTCATATTTTAGAAATAAATCATATTTCACTGACTCCTCTCCAACATTATCAAATAATCAAGCATGCTTTCTTATGGACAGCTATTATAAGTTTCCCGAAACTAGATCTAGGCACCAACTTGTTAGTCATTTTGTCTGATTAACATATTTGTAATTCAAATGTTGGCCTATTGATTTTTTGTATCGTCGGTCAAATTGAAAATCATCTTATGGTCAGCATAAAAATTGCAACTGTGAACCATGTTTTCAAATGTAACAGAACAAGTTGTAATTCGGAAAGTTCATAAAATAACTGCATGCAGTTCAAGTAAGCCAAAATGTCAAGAGGTGCTTCTTCACAGGAGATTTAAACATTTAATCAAAATAGATTTTCGCTGAAATAATCGTTTTGGTGTTGTTAATAATTATACAATGGAAATGAGATTTCGAAAGCAAAATCAATTCATGAATTGTCAATTTATCTAACTATATATTCAGTCAATATTGGGTAGATCTCATAAGTGATGTAGGGCCTCTCTGGCCCCGGAAAACATTTTTTTTCTTTTACCGCGAAAGGTAGAAAATTTCTACTTGTGCCAGGGTGTAGTAGAGGTATAGAGATTTCCATTTAGGGGGGATGCCAAAAATGAAAGTGATACAGATTATTTTCTACGCCCATTTTGTTACCCCACCCACCCGTAAACAATGATATTTTTGAAAAATCAAATAATCTATTTGTTTTTTTTCCCATGAACCATTACAAACAGTATTTACATTGTGCCTAAAGATATTTTACTTTATTTTCGGGTAAAAAAAATTAGTTTCGATGAAAAAAAGTGGATATGAGTCCTATGTACCTGAAACACTTAAAAGAAAGCATGAAGTATACTCTAGTCTCATGCATAATTTACCAAAATGACACCTATTAGAAATCCATCCAGTCAAGGAGTAGAAAGCTTTTTAGATAAACTACAGAGCTGAAATGAAGCCAGTGATAGTGATTCAAAAAGATACTTTGGCAACTTTGTTGAAAATTAAGTTGTGGCCTGAAAATGAGTGACCCAAATAAGTAAATCATATAGCACAAAACCTGCTACAGTAGCCTTCATTTACAAGTACCATATATCGAGTCTGAAAAAACAAAACCAGAATAACGATTCCCACTGTCCATAATCTTATACAAAGGTGTTCATTCATGTTTGCGAAAAAAAATCGTATAAGAAAAGCAGCAGTTGATCGATGTTGCAACATTCGAATTTTATGAGATGTTAGAAAGCAGAACAAGAGAACGGTGTGATACACTTTTCGACTGGAAAGTGCCGAAAGTGGGTGATTATAGCAAACTTATTGCCAATGAAGCTTAGAATCACAGGGAATGTCACAGCAGGTACTTTAAGCAAGGTGGAGGAGGGTAGTGGTCAAGGTGTAGAGCCTCAGCTTCGGGACATGAGGGTCGTGGGTTTGAATCCCGTAAGTAGTGGGATCAGCCTTATGACCTTTCATAAATCCACATTCAGCATAAGTACTGGTTATGGATCCAGGAAGCAGAATCGAGAATAATTTATTAAAGTTGTAAAAACTTGTTTCACAATCGATGTAAAATAATAAGTTTAAACTAAGCAAGATGGCAAATAGTGCAGCAGCATTGGCCATGAAAATGTGTACAATACAACACTGGAGAGAATTATCAGTGATATACATCCATATCTCAAAGCAGGGGAGGCTTTTTTTTTACTGATTTGCTGCATAAGTACCACACACTGTTGAGTAAATCAATGCCAATAGAGGAAGGAAAAAGGTCGGGTACAATAATCTTAAAGCCAAACTTGAGTCAATTTATGCTCACAGGTTGCAATTTCTTATATCACAACTTAAAGAGAACCCTGACATTATTGTTGATAATTATCGTAGACTTGAAGACGTTATCAACCATGCGGTAAACCTTAAAGAGGCCATAAACTTTACAAAGTTAAATGCTGATCTGCTAGGAGAGAATGAACCAATACCTTAGGGGATTTTGTTTTACGCTGCACTGTTACTGCGATCAAAGAAATGTGACTTAAATTGAATTGTATTCTTGACCTTCTATGATAACCATTGAACAAGAAGAGAAAATAGTCCCACATGAGCTGTTTGTTTTTCTTGCTTGAATACTTTTGGCAGAGGAAAATGAGAAACCAGAAGAAAATCCCAGACAAGTCCTACAAAAGGAGAGTGTCCCTCACTGCATCAAAACGTGTTGTTGATATGTCAAGATATTATTTATAAAAGTTCAGGTTGCAAATGCAAGATATCAAAGCATATACATGTGTAGGGCTTGGTTTCGCAATCCACAAGCTTACACAGTCCAAAGAAGCGATTGTATTGGTGAATTAAAATGGGCATAGCATCAGGTACGATGAATTGGAACGCATAGACACTTCATCATCATCATCACCATCATCATCATTATATACAGCGCTCCTTCATGGTTGACGATTTTGCGCCGGCGCCTAAAATATCTACGAAAAGATAGAGTGAATTTATACAATTGTGCTCAGTAAAGATGGTAATCATTTTAAAATTATGTGCAAAACAAGTGTCTAATGTTGGATGAGGGGGATCGGGGGGCAATGCCATCACTTGTTGGGCTATTACTGTGGAGAAAAAATAGCAGTCCCCGTAGCTGCAAACATAACATCATGTGTTACAATTTGGGCAGCTGGAGATAACTTCAACAGAGCTACAGAGTCACTTGATGGTAAACACCTGAACATCGTGGACATGGTTATGTATCAAGTTGAAAACAACAATAACACACCTGGGCACATTGAACCAATAACCCAATGGATGACAACAGCAGGCCACCCGAGAAGACCTCTTAGATACTGGAATATCCAAATATGGTACGAAAATTACCTGGGTCATTGCATTTGTTGGGAAAGGCCAACATACAGTGGTTCTTTTTCTGCTTGGACGAGTACAGAGATGAAAGAGCCTTAGACAACATATTTACTGAATTACTAATGACGCCTACCATACTGTTTTAAATGGACATTGATTGCCTTGAAAATCAACTGCCATGATGGACACTGTTTTATGCAAAAGTGAGTCACAAGTCGAGCAATCGTAAAATCCCAAACTGGTTATTATACATTGATCCCAGCCTCTGCCACAAAATACAATACCATCTATATCATGATAAAAACTTTGAAGAGAATGCTCCTAGCCCTTGATCCAAACTGTCCTTATGTTACATATGATAAAGCCATACAGCAAAGCTTGGTTGATCAAATGGAAGAATATGGATGAGTTCCAAAATGATGAGTTGGAAATCAGGGGAATGCACATGACCATGAACTCCATGGGTGATAAAGGAAAGATTATGGATGAGAGTGGATCGGAAGATGTATTTGTGGAATCAAATGTGTATGACCCTAATGTTTGACAGGTCATCCTAAAAAGAAAATCAAACAAGAGCTCACAGATTCTTGAGTAAATCCGTGAATCGATAGAAATGAAAGGCATATGACAAATGGTGCTCATGCAAAACAGACTGCCTGTCGCGACGATGCAGTTGCTGAAAGCAAAACATCTGATGTTCTGGTTTTCCAATGCATGTCTGTGTGACGATGAAACCTGTATGAATAGACTAGAAAATGACTTGTATTCAGAGAGTGATGAAGATGATTAAGCATCAAACATGACGTGAAATCAACACAAAAACACAAAAGGAAACCTTATGACAGAATGATATATATAAAGTAACCAGGTTTGAAATGGATTACAATGACAAAACCAACGACTGCAAATGATAATTCATTGGGAAATGAATGTAAGCTTTGCAAATAATGTGTATATAAAGTGTGCGTTTTGTAAGATACTCATATAATTGCAAACATGATGCTATATTTGATAGGGAAATACATGCAGTACGCAATGCGGAAGCATTTTTAATGCCTATTATTGTCTCCTCTGCTGACTTGACATGATCTCTAATTAATCTTAGGCTAAGTGTTGCTTTATACATTGTAAAAGCAAACCACAAAGCTTCACCATGAGCATTTTACATCAATTTAGCACTATATTATGAGACCATGAATTGCATCAACCTTATGTGACCATTCATGGAGGCCGCTGGCTTTAATTAACATACGTTCTGGTTCATCAATGGTTTCAAACAAAATCTAATGTTGTGACCACTTTTTTTGAACAATATCTGTCAGAAAACAAATAACGATTGTCACAAATAGAATGTGTTGATTATATACAGTGACATTCGTGCAAATGCTAACTACAAGTTCCCGCCCTCTTGCTATACATTTGAGGTCAAGTGAGTCAAAAAGTAGGCCATTATGCATAACATTGGCAAGCATATAACGTTGACCTTAGCAAACTAAATAAAATTAAACTGTCTTAAGGTAATTACCATAAATTTAGATCAGAAGCTACATGACTTAGTCATTTTCTCAATATATTACTCAATATATTGTAAATATATAGTGCTCATGTATAATTGTTGAATAACGTTATACAAATAGACGCAACAATAGTAGCAGGAAAATGTCAAAATTGATATTTAAATATCTTTTTTTTTTATTTGCAAGGCCTCAAAATTCCAATATATCTTATAATCAATGCAAACTGATTTGTTTCAGTTATGTTAATGGATGATAAGTTTGGTAGAATAAGCCATTTGTATATATAAGTGATGTTAAGAAAAAGAATAAAAGCAAATGACGGTCGTGTTACAAAACTTCATTTTTTAAAAACCTGCACCTCTTTCAGAACTGGCATCCCCTATAAGACTTTCAAAGATACTTCCGGCTATTTAAAAACACCAAGGAAAATTGTCTACCCTTTGGGGTAAAAGAACGGGTGACAGTCGGTTCGGTAAATGACTAGTTCGGTAAAAAGGCAAACTAAAGTAAACGGTCTGGCTGGTTCGGTAAAAACCAATACTAGTCTAAAAGTAATTGTACATAGTGTATGAACTGTATTTCTTTTAGCACTTAATTTATGAAATTCCTCCTTTAAACAACTAGTTTGATTGTTTTAATACTTAGGGTGAGAAATTCATACTTTATTTGATCAATTTGAGTGTTTGCGTTATAAAACAAACTGCACAGATTTTACTTGAATCATCAGAGACATAGATAACACCCATATGTGTAAAAATGAGATGCCTAAAATAATTGTTGTAAGTCTGTAAATTACAATGTGTATTAAAATAGAAATAAACTATTTTGCAAGTATGAAAATAATAGTAAATATTGAATAATCAACACTTAATTAATATGGGATTATACTGTTTTTCACACCCATTTAAACTGTTGTTCTGTCTAGTATAGGTTTTTACCGAACCAGCCAGACCCTTTACTATAGTTTACTTTTTTACCGAACTAGTCATTTACCGATCCGACCTGTAATCAAAAGAACTTCTTTTTTAAGCCTCTTTTCGGGCCTCAGATTCCCGCCTAATGTCAAGTTTTGGATTAAAATACTTGTTAATTCACCGTATACATCTTAAAAGAAGTAAAAGGATCTAATTTCGCTTCCAACGACTAGTTTTCAGTTCGTATCACATAGTTGTGCATTTTTAAAAGTTAACTTTTAACGTCCAAATTTCCTCATATATGTGAACAAGCATTATTGGAAACTATAGTTTAAACCCATAGATATGACACCAAAAATGTATAAAGCAGATATTGTTAATGCCGTTGGCATTGGTATTGATATAACATGGTTTGAATTAGGTCTTGACGAGATATATTGTTAATGCAGTTTTATGGACGTAATACCACGTAATACCACTTTAATGTGAAGAAGTTTTTGATAAGTCCTTATGCCCAAAACCGTTTTTTAATGTCAGCAAGGCTAACCGGAAATGAATGAAAATGGGTATCTCTTACATCCGTTCTTATGTACTCTGCAAATTTGAATATATTTGATAAAATATTGTTTTCTTCAACTGCCTTTTTGCTCAATACAATATCCATTCATTTTTTATGTAGTGATATGAAACTCTTTGATTGATGTCAGGCACTTTCGTTTAATTTTCATTTCAGATAAAATACATGGTGAAAGAACACTTCTATCGGACGACCTTAGCTACACAGTTCCAGCAGTTTTTATCAATTTCAATGAAAACTCAAATATTCCGCCTAGAACACTTTATACTGTCAATACACCATGCTTTATGGACAAAAGGCTTGATGTGGCGATCTTGGACATTTCGAATCCTGACAGCATTCTACAACGATTTCTTCCGCTCAGCAAAGCTGATGGACCGAAGTCGTCTGTTTCTTTTATTGGTTATGGGGATCCTGGATCTAACGCTAAACATCTTGACCCAACTTGTTGTGTTTTGACCGTAAACTCAGAGCCAGTTCAGCAATGTGTAAATACCTATTTGAAAGACAAACATTACATAAAAAATGGTTTGAAAATTAATGGTAAGGATCCAGAGTGCGTAAATGAAGCTTTCACTGGTTATGATGACCCGCCATGTTTTCTTTTAGACAGATTTTTGAGCATTGCAGCTCAGGTAGTCCTGCTATTAATCATAGCAATTCCTATTCACCAATGGTAGTTGGAATCTACACGAAGGGGTTCCCTTCGTTTTTCTTTGACCTGTCCGAGTCTATATGCTAAGTTACAACAAAGTATACAGATTTGAAATGTGTACCAAAACATCCAGTCTGTGTAGCACACTTGTATTGCAAAATCAAGAACTTGCACAAAATATATTCGGTTAACTGTTCAATTTACTATCGAAAGATAGATATGGTTAAGGACAGTTGTTTTAAGACTTCATCACGTTGCTGTAAAGCTATAATGCTGTATCTCCCTGGTTAAAATGGAGGTTATGTATACACTTTCATTTAATTTTATAGTAATGATACTAAAATAATATTGGACATAAGGCTGTATCTTGTTAGTTTAAACGAAGTGGATACCATCCTATAAATCTATAGTAATGTTATTAATGATAATGTTGTACACAAGGCTGTATATTGCTGGTTTCAATGAAGTTGCCACCATCCTTTAATTTTATAGTGACGGTATTCAGAATAGTTTTTGACATAAGACTGTATCTCGCTTGTTTAAACGAAGTTGACACCATCCTTAAATTTTATAGTAACGTTATTAAAAAGTATGCTAGAAATAAGACTATATCTAGATAATTTAAATCTTGCTGGTTTAAGGGTGTCTGTTGTTGGAACCTGTAAATGGTGTATAAAGCTAAATGAAAGCTCTCAAAATTGGGACATTCATGAAACTTCGTAATTTGTTATAAATTTGGTTGTAAATCTATCTTGATTTTTATTCTGGGTGTCTACGTTCCAGCACATTAATGATTGGTGATTGTATATATAATATGCATGTATGAAGGTAAATGACTAACTCTTATATTTGTTGTGAGCAGATAAGGGTATTTTGCATTGCTGACTGTAAGATTGCCCATTAGGTGATGAAGCTTGTTTATGTATCAGTTTTAATTCATTCCTAGTAATGAATCACATTATGTATTAATTGTATTAGTGATATATTGACCAGTTAACTAATACTTTGGGTGACTATATAAGTGTACCCTCTCTGTGTGAATACTTATACCAGTTGGTTCACAAAATGAGGTCTTCCGTTTGACTTGGAGAATGCTGATATGTAATTTGTTTCTCCAACCTTAAAGAAGGAGCAGGTGGTCAAAGGCGTTTGTGTAAAGCCATAATTTACAAAGTATCAATTATTACTAATGATTGCATAATTGTTTCAGTCATGCATTACTCTTCAGTGAATGGGGTAGGTACTGTTACATATGTAGATGTTTGTGATCTGTTTTTTTTTTTAAGATTTGTCTTAGGAAAGTGAAGAGAGGACTTTTGTATAGATAGAAGTGTGTGTTTTGTAGATTGAAAGGATTTTGTATACATTAAAAAGTTTTTAAAAAATACATTTTCCTTCGAATATTGTCAAACTCCTACTTCCCTTGTCTGTATTAATACAAAAGCACCATTGTTGTAGCTTCTTTCCATTATGAATAACTCGCTTTTTTTGACGAGACATGTAAGTTTCGGTCTTCTCCCATTTCTTTTACTTCAGATTTGCCATCATTCCCATTTCGTCTACTTCAGATTTTCCCTCCATACACACAAACGTGGCAATACAAGCTCCTCGCCCATTTTGTTTCAAAATAACCTCAGAGGTAACGGGGAGCCATTTTAAAAGTAGTCAAACAACATGGTTGTGACGTAGGGCATGTCAGTTTGCAATTGTATCCACTCAAGACAGGGATTGCCGGGTAGATACAGGGATAGTCATAATGCTGCGACGTAAAGATTGCTTTTTTTCTGATGGGGCCATCTGACGTCGAAATTTCGAACGAGTCAAACAGTGAAGGAAAAAATCAAAATCAGATTTTCGGTTTTAAAGCACTAAATGGCAATTCAAAGTCAATTGAACAGACAAGATATGTAAAATATACTTATATGTCACCAAATAATGGTATCAATTGCCGTTAAACAATTAAAAACGCCAAATTAGGATTTTAACACTCCAGTGCGCATGCGCAATGGAAGTTTATCGGGAGCAGGAAAATCGCGGACTAGCGTCAATTAAACTATTCTTATAAAGTAAATATGAGGAATACCAACCAGTTTCGTGTTTGTATGGATTGAAACTGTGAGTAGTGTCATTTGATACTTTATTGTAACAATGGAACTATCGGTCTTCAAACAGTGCGACACTTTTTTTGTCACAGCATCCTCCATCAAGTGAATGGTTCGAAATTCGATGTGACGGGAGGCATTGCCCGATTAAAAATATTCTCAACTTTTACCCCTCGCGACAAATTAGTTTTACTAATACGGGGATTGCCGAATAGATACGATTGAGAAGTTATGTAACACAGATGTATTGTTATGATAACCTCTATTGAAATGATTCAAAGAAAAAATATATTGTGATATATATAACCGATTTGTGTGTATTTACATAAATAATTAGTCCCTGGGCGTAATGTTGTAATCAAGTGTGTTATCCGGCGTAAAACAGCCGAATTTACCTATGATTCCTTATGTATTCTTGAACTACCTACGAGGTATATCTACCGATGTGTGCTGGGGATTGCCGAGTAGGTTGACAAACACGATTCTGCCGCGATCTAAACCCATTTAGGTTTGGCGAGTAAACAAATAGTCACGTGACCAATGCCAACTGTAATCGAGTTGCGTATTAGGCTGTTCTACGAGCGATTTCAACTATCTTACAAAAAAAATAGAAATACTATTGGCAGTCATATAATGTGTTCATTTATATATCATAATACAGATATACAGACAGTATTACCTTATCTTTCAATGAAAATAATGTTTTACAGGTTGCATTAAATCTTGTCCCATGCAAAGATATAATATTAATTAGTGTTGGCGGAGTGTCTGTAGTGATATGTCGTAGTTAAGCAATGCTGGCTTTAGCAAGACAAAGGGTTGCGCAATGAGGCTGCATTTGGTCAAAAAGAGCGACTTATTTTTATCAAACCTTCACCGAATCTGAGTTTACGGCATTCTCTTAGTTTGATTCAATCAAAACTTTCTCTGCCTAAGAAGGAATTCATTGACTCTCATGTGGCTTTAACTATATTTGCTTAAAAATATCCTGCAGGCAGATTCATACTTTATGAAACCGTCACAAATATAAACCAGTAAAGACATCTACAAACCCTTAGGGTAAACATTGACTTTCCTTAATTTTTTTATTGAAAGACCCGAACGTTACATAACTACCACTTCCGCGAAGACTCGTCCTGAGTCTTGGCCCTTGGGAGACACGTGGGGAAGGCAACTCCGATAGAAGGAGTAGTCTTAATGTCTTAACCGAGCAAATGAAGCTCTCTGAGACACAAACACATCCGATCAGTGAAAAACACTGTCGTACACTGAGCGGTTGTGTTGTCTATATATATATACCTGAATGTTCTCTCAAACAATGCATTATGTTCCTAATTTGCATAAACGTTCAACGAATGTTGCATATGAATCTGTCAAAGACGCAAACCCATCCGATCAGTGAAAAACACTGTCGTACACTAAGCGGTTGTGTTGTCTATATATTTACCAGCATGTTCTCTCAAACAATGCACTAGGTTCCTAATTGGCATAAACGTTCAACGAACGTTACATAAAACTCCCACTTCCGAGAAGACTCGTCCCGAGTCTTAGCCTTTGGGAGACACGTGGGGAAGGCAACTCCGATAGAAGGAGAAGTCTTAATCCCACCGCTGCCACCAATGTAACGAACCGAGCAAATGAACCTCCCTCAAAGACAAACACATCAGATCAGTGAAAAACACGGTCGTACACTGAGCAGTTGTGTTGTCTATATATATATATATATATATATATATATATATATACCTGCATGTTCTCTCAAACAATGCATTATGTTCCTAATTTTCATAAACTTGCAACGAACGTTACAAATGTAAATACAAGGACCGATTTAACTTTTTATATACACACGCTGATAGTCTAATAAATAAGATTGAAGAGTTGAAAATACGAGTACACGACGGAGACATACTTTATTGCAGTTACAGAGATATTCCCTACAAAAATGTCTGTACAAGCCGTCCCATGAGGAACTCGAAATTCCGGGCTATGAATGCCACTACAACGAACAAGGCAGATAATACTTGCCCTGTATGTTAATAAAAGTATAGAATCAACAAGCTTTCAATTTGGAGCACACTTTGAGGAAGCGATATGGGTGAAATGTTATCTGAGTAAAACAGAAGAATTACTTGTTGGAGCAATCTACAGAAGCTCTTACAGCACTGAAGAAAAAAATGAAAACATAAAGGAGATAATAAGGGATATAGCTCGGTTGGATTACACTCATATACAATTACTTTTAATGGGTGATTTCAACTTCCCAACTATAACCTGGCCAGAGGTAATGTGTACTGATGCAAGAACCTTCCCAGAGTGTGTAAGGGGCAGTTATCTGGCACAGCACTTGACAAATGCCACAGTGGGGCGCTTTGACTCGAACCCATCCCTTCTTGACCTAATATTCACAAATCAAGAGAACATGGAAGCGTTACTTAAACGCGAGAGCCCTTTAGGACACAGGGACCACTTTGTCCTGACTTCAAATTCAAATGCAGGTCAGATATAAATGTCACTTACACAGAGAAATGGAATTACTTCAAGGGAAAGTATGATGCAATGAAAATAGACTTAGATATCAACTGGATGGAAATATAAAGAAATCGTGACACAGAGGGAATGGGGCAAGATTTCACTTACTTGTTCGACAACCTGAAATCTAAATATATACCCCAAAAGATATTCAAATCCAAAGCTAATGCCAAAAAACACAACAACGTCCCCTTCGACCAAATGACTATTACAAAAATTAAGAAACACCGAGTAAAGAGCCTAGTAAGAAATGCAAAGAAGAACATGGAGAAAGATATTGCACAAAATACCAAGACAACCCCCCCCCCAAAAAAAAAATAAAGGGTTTTGGGTAGATATGCGGGAAAGTCACGTATACTTGGGTAATGGTTGAGTATTTAATTTTAGTAATACACAGAAAGAAAACATATTAGTCTCTGTCAGTACTTGACCCTTTACCAAACGCTTCATTTTCGTGTTGTGATGATATTGAAAATAATCCGATTGGGAAAAAACAATGTGGGTAAAGAAGAAATTGTTTGTAATGAGCGATTTTCCCCTTTCCAACAGTCTTTTCCAGAGTCGTCTGCAATACACTGGTCAAATGTCGTTATTGTTTGGTAAAGGGTTAAACTTGAAACCATCTCGAGTAAGGTCATCAAAATCCATTCAAGTCTCGACAACGAAAGGTGTATTAACGCTTTCCCATCATTTCGATTTCATCTTCTTAAGGTTTGCCTCATCCCCATTTCATTTACTCTAGACAGATTGTTCCTCGTTCCCATTACATCTACTTAAGATTTCCCCTCATTACCATTTCGTCTGCTCTTGACATATTTCTTCTCATTCTCGATTCGTCTACTCTACTGACATATTTTCCCTCAAATATAGAGGGGGAGAGATATAGATAGATAGAGAGAGAAGGAGAGGGAGAGAGAGGAAGTTGGGTGGGGGAGAGAGGGGGAGAGGGAGAAAGAGAGTGAGAGAGAGAGAGAAAGTGGGCTGGGGAAGAGAGGGGGAGAGGGAGAAAGAGAGAAATGAATAGAGAGAGACAGAGACAAATAGAGAGAGAGGGGGAGCGATGAAGGGATGGACAGAGAGAAAGAGAGAGAGGAGAGAGAGAGATAGATATGGAGGGATGGAGATATTTTCCCTCATAGGGAGGGAGAGAGAGAGGGGGGTAGAAGGGGAGAGGGAGAAAGAAGAAAAGAGAGAGATAGATAAAGAGTAGGGATGGGAACGAATATTCGAATAGCGGGTATAATATTCGAATAGCAAAATAGTATTCGAATATTCGATTTTAATGAACCCTTATTACTGTATGTTTACCATAAATTTTATTAAAAAAATAATGTTTTATTTTCATTTTCTTCCTCTAAACCGATCCCAAATATTAAAGAACGTGCCTAGCTCCCAGGTGCAGTTACGATGTTTTTACAACGTATGTCACACAGTAAAACACCTGTAACAAATTACCACATCTTTTGACAGTTTGCAAAACGATTAATTCCTAAGTGTGAAAATAGTCGATTTTAAGCCGCTAAATCTAACACCTTAATGATCTGCACTTGCTCCTTATTATCCAAAACAAGTCAATCACGCTAATTGACAATTGTCAGTGTCAACCAATCACGTAACTTGTTTGTCGTGAAATTAAACAACTACTCTTTCAATAACCAATCGTAATCATGATTGCATATGCACGAAGACCAATCAAATAATGTGTTAGAAAGTATATTTTTCTTCAGAATAATTTGTCAAACTTGTCTTCATTCTAATTTCTACATCTATTCGATAAACATCACAATGTCTCCATCACGTGTCTGGAATTACTTTACTCGTTCTGCCGACAAGTCGAAGGCGACCTGTAACCTGTGTAACCAGGACTTTGTATTCAAGAATACAACATCTAACCTACTGAATCACTTGAATGGCAAGCATCCATCCGTTCTGACGTCCGAAACTATAAAACAGACGACCATGAACCTGTTTGTCAACTCACCGAAGAAATCGAAGGCGGACAACGAAACCATTACACAGACCATCGCGGACATGATTGTATCAGACTACCTACCACTTAGCCTTGTAGAGGGAGTCGGGTTCCGTTTGAACAGAGGACTAGTGTACTAGTATTCGGACATGCAGACATTCGGACATCAAAACGAATTCTAAAATCGAATATTCGAATAGTTCTAGTCGAATATTCGAATAGTTCTAGCCGAATGATTTCACTATTCGTTCCCATCCCTAATAAAGAGAGAGAGGGAGAGAGAGAGAGAGAGAGAGAGAGAGAGAGAGAGAGAGAGAGAGAGAGAGAGAGGGATAGAGGGAGAGAGAGAGGGGTGGGGGAGAGAGGTGGAGGGAGAAAGAGAGAGATGAATAGAGAGAGACAGAGGCAAAATAGAGAGAGAGAATGAAGAGAGGGAGCAAGAGAGGGGAGAGGGACAGAGAGAGAGAGATATGGAGGGATGGAGTTATGTTCCTTCATAGGGAGGGAGAGAGAGAGGGGGGGAGGGAGAAAGAAAGAAAGAAAGAAAGAGAGAGGGAGAGAGAGGAGAGGGCGAGAGAGAGAGGGAGAGAGAGAGAGGGATAGAGAGAGGGAGAAAGAAAGAGAGAGGGGGAGAGAGAAAGAAAGAGGGAGGCAGAGAGAGAGAGAGAAAGAAAGAGAGAGGGGGAGAGAGAGAGAGAGATAGGGAGAGAGAGAGAAAGAAAGAGAGCGAGAGAGAGAGCGAGGGAGAGAGAACGAGAGAGAGGGAGGGAGGGAGAGAGACAGAAAGAGAGACAGAGAGCGAGAGAAGAGGGAGAGAGAGAAAGAAAGAGAAAGAGAGAGAGAGGGAGAGAGAAAGGAGCGAGAGAGAGAGGGGGAGGGAGAGAGAGAGGGGGAGAGAGATGGAAAGGGAGGAGGAGGGAGAGAGAGAGAGAGAGAAGGGACGCCTGAACCGTAAAAGTCGGGACATTTAGTAATCATTTCACCCACGATCTGAGGACAAGGTTTGAAAGTGGGGACAAATTTCATGTCAACGGTTCATATTTCGAAAGCTAACGGTCCATCAGCCACTTTCACAAAGTTTGAGGTAGTGGGGACACATGTCCCCACAAAATCATCTCACACTCTCTTGTCCATGTTTCGTCCAAATTTTGCGCGCCGTATGTATACATACACTATCACAATCGGAATTACTCGGGTATTTCCATGAGCTGTGAAATACACCTCGGATATAAGTGTAGGGTTACAATTTTTCGGGAAAATCGGCATCAGGCAATAAACACATTTTCCAAGCGTGCACGTTAAGTATTTCAATGTGTATGGAAGTGTTGGACATCCTTTTAAATCATTTTTTATCAGTTACTCATACCAAATGGCAAAATTGCTGTTGTGCCATGTAAAGATGTTTCCTCAATCGAATTTAACGATTTTAAAGATTTCACATTTAAGATCTATTTTTAAAAACGAAAGTAAAGTAACGCCATTCTCGCATCATCGCTATTCTCGCTTTCGACATGACGTCATCATTAACCGGAAGTGAATGACCCGGGGGATGCTATGGCATAGCAACGCTATATCGCCAAAGCGGGTCCCCTTTTCATTTCGCAAAAATCAATCAAAGGAGACAGATGTTTTGTTTTTTCTGTGTTTTGATAATGTCTTTTCAATATCATGATTTACTACTGGGTGTTGCAAAGACTCGTTATGATAGGAAATTGTCTTTAATCGGATTAAAAGAGTGCCCTTACAGACTGCCACAAGGAAGCTGGAAAGACGATCCTACAATTTGGCCAGAAATGGAGTACGGAGACATGTATTCCTATTTGATTGACACTCCAGGTTTGAACTATAATCATTATTTAACGCATTCCACTCTTTGAATTGTCATTTTCGCATATATAATAGTGTTTTAACCCCAAAAAGATGCGTCATTCGGTTCGCAGTGCAAGTGGCAGTGCTTCTTTTGTCTATGATTTCGGAGCGACCTAACATGTGTTGTTTTTTCGTTGAAACTTCTAATTTTACAGGAGAAAATATGGAAATTGTTTATATTCATAATCTTAAAAAGTTGATGTTTTGAATATGATCTTTAAGATAAAATTTATCTATTTTTGCCTTATCGATCAACCTGGTTTAATTATGAAACGCCTACATGTGCGATTTAAAAACGTAATAACAAAGATCTGGAAAAAGCCAAAATAAATTCAAACTTTATTTGTTAAGTGTACTTTTGAAATAATATTAAACATTTCATTGAATTTTATTTACCATTTTACGATTAAAACCATGCCATTAAGGGAACTTTATCATAAATAAAATAGTTTTTTTTAAATATTTTTTTTGTGTGTTCTACCCTTCTTTGGCAAATATGAGGGTGCCTTTTCTAGTTAATTTAATGATTCCTTAACCCTTAATGTCTTCTGCATATGTTATTTTCAAATATAGGTAGAAAAGTCCTGCTAGTTCCATAACTTAAATGTCTCAATTTAAGACATCTGCAATAGATTGCCTAATGATATTTTCGCACCAAAAGTATGACATTTAATCACTCTTATTTAGGGGGTTTACACCAGAGAGAGCACGAAAAACAAGAAAAGCCTAGAAGCCCATGTCTACTTTACATCAGGATTGGTAGAACTGTTTTCATCTTTGAAGTGCCAATCAGTGGGTACAGTGTTCTGACTGCGAATGTGAAACCATCACAAAGGGTGAATGATGATCCACACAGGCCATGGGTGGCCCTGACATCCGAGGGTGTTGTGTCTGTAGCACACTGTAATTGTATGGCAGGATAAGTTATGTGTATTATGAAATCCTTTCCTGTAATGTCCAGCTGTGTGACACTTTGTTCTTAATTGGTTTTATGGTCCCCTTAATCCCCTAATTATAACAACTTCACACTTGGACTGTATTCTTTGTGCTTAATTGTATTTTATGGCCCCCCTAATCCTCTAAGTGTAACAACTTCACACGTGGGTTGTCAGCAAGTGGATTAAATGACAATTAGCAATTGTTCCAGAAATGTGTGAAGATGACTCTTTGAACTTGTGAACACATAGCCTCCTAACAACATAATGAACACAATATGAAAGATGCAATTTAAACAATCATGCTGATTTTTCATCATCTTATTTAATCAAATTATTGTAAATTGGATCCTAATCTGAATAGTCAAATTCTCTGAGACTAATTGCATGATAATTTGCATTAAAATATAATTGAAAATGGAGAATTTGCATAAGCATTGCAAGATGTACTGGTGTGAAAAATATCAAATATCATTTATTAATATCCAATAACCCTTGCTTTGTTCATATTTTCTATATGTCATCTTTAATTAAGTCGCATTATGGTAACAAAATACATTGTGAACAGTTACTTATTCAAATTCGAAACATTCGAGACATTTAAGACTATTTTGTTCAATGAGATTGAACAAGGAGTCCAAAGACTTTCTGCATTCCACTTTCTGCAGTTTCTTTCTAAGTGCAGTAATCACTGGATTAGGAATTAAGCAAGAAAAAAAAAAGATTATACTTAAATAAGAGTATACTTGCAGACAACATTTGAAAAGGTGATGAAATTAAGAAAAATAATCTATTGATAGGGCAGAAATCATTGTGAGAAAAGGAGATATTGCTCGTTAAAATTATATGTTATTAAAAAAGTTAAACTATTGTTCGAAATGGACAAAAACAAATCTAGATCTTGTAATGGGTACCCCTTTTAATCAGTCTCGCCTTTATTCAAATTCCAAATAAACATAGCTGGGTGGTCATTTATTTAAATTCAAGTCGTGCCAATACTATTTAATAAATAATCTCAAATTTGAAAAATATTTTAACTTGCTCTTTACTCTCTTTCCTGTTATATCAAATCATTTTAAGACATCCAACATGAAAAGCGAATTTTAGGTCCAACGGTTATTTTTAGTACGACAGATACGACAATTACCATGTACGAACGTGTCTTTTTTAGAGGGACGCATCAAGTGTCACTATGTTAATATTTTACCATATTGCTCCGAATACTTTTTTTATTTAATAATTGACGAATAAAGATCTACCTGATTATCTGTCAGAAAGTGTTCACCGCACAGTAAAGCATTTTTACTAGTAGGTCGCCATTTCGATCCGTCAACGTTGATCCTTTTAACTGCATTTATCCACATGAAGTCCTTATGTAGAAAATTCATTTGCCTACGTCCTACGTTTCATATTTGTTGAACCTATATGTCTTGATCTGCCGACATGTATGTTAAGTTCGTTTTGTATTGTTTGACATTGCTCTATATGAAACAAAATCCCTATCGATGCAATTAAATTAAACACGTTTCTTTTATTTGCCATTGCAAAAACAACGGAATATAATGACCTGATAACTATTACACTGCAACTTATCCTTTTACATGAATGGTTTCAATTTTGATTTTACCTTTAGCGTCTATATTTCGAATTATTCAAAGCATAGACCTCATGTCCGGGCAAAAAAGGTTTAAGTGTAGTTGGTCGCGTAGAAATGTTTTGATTAAATCATAATTATTCAACAATGTCTTGAGGTTTTTTTATAATTATATATAATTAAAATGATTATCTACACATTTGTAATCTCTTTTGAATTCAATGGATTGTTGCCAGTTTTCCTATTTAATTACATTAAAAGGATCAATTAACAAACTTTGGCTGTCACAAGGATTAAGGGTCTTGATGCAAATTAACACCAATCTGCCACATTTGCACAATATGATCTAGTCACACCCTTTATTGTTTAGCCGATCGAGAGATAGTGTAATTAACCATTGGTTTTCCGAGGTCAATAGTTAACATATCAAAGATCTCCACAACCCTGTGTCCCTTGTAATCAGAGAGTGTTATTTGAATGAAGTTTCAACAGGTGGAAAAAACGGATTAGGACTTTCATAGCCCTTCATATTTGGATACGATATATCATGAAAGGTAGGCTGACAAAGAACCTTATATAACAACTTATTCTCTTTTTAGGTACTTATAATATATATGACGAATTTCAATTTAAAGAAAAGAGAATACATACTTATTGGAGGAACATGGACAGGTATAAAACATGGCGCCTACCCCGTTATAGCGCGATTACGGAAGAAAAACACGGCGCCCCCTGTTAACTTTTTTATTTGTGGATATATCTCAACAAACTTGGTACCAAATGAAAGAAGACACTCTGAACTTTCTGGTGGTATTTAAGAATCTAAAATATGTTCACCAAGTACCGAGAAAATGCATGTCAAATATGGGCAATATTTTTTACAAAAATGTCGCTTAAAAATTGAGATTGAAAAACACGGCGCCCCCTATTATTTTTTTTGTTCTAAATAATATTTTTCTAACTTTGATATATTTTGAAAATGCATAAAATTACCTTTCAAATGATATTAAATATTTGAAATTCGGATTATGTGCCCTAAAAATAGATAAATTATTTCAAATGAAATTTGACTGCTGGTAAATTTGTTCAAACAAACAATTCTGTAAAGGTTATTTCCGGATATTTCCCTATGAATGTCATTATCGATATAAAACAAGAAAAACGGTTATTGGGAATGTTATCCTAATATGCTAATTAAAATATATTTCATGCCCTTAAATGACATATTACCTGACTTCAGGTAAAAAAAATACCAGTTTTAATTTCTGCGGATGACATTTGTTTCCTATAAATGTTTCCGATTGCCTCCCTCTTAGAAATATTCCACATAGTTGTAAAATGTAAAAGGTGCTTGTTCACAGAAGAGTTAATATGAAAACCAACGTAAAATGAAACAGTACAGTATTTGTGTTGCTAGATATACAGTTGAAGAAGTTAGATCTCGAAGGCGATGCCACGCTTTTGGAGTTAGAAACATGTTAATTCAAAGTATTCCACTTAATAAAATTTAAAAAAAACAGATGTAATATTCAACCGTGCGTAAAATATAACAGTACATCTGTTGTGTAGTTTTAAACAAATTATTTTTAATCTCCTTTCATTTGAGAATATGCGCCTTTTAACACGAGAAAATAGCAAGTCGAGTTCTTGTGACTTATCAACAACAACCTCAAGTCGTTTTATTTTTATTCCCCAACCAGGCATTTGTGACTGGCTCAAAATCAAACAAAAGGGGACAATACTTATTTCAAAAATAGAATCATTATATTTATTGATATATTCGGTACATATTACTGTGACTAAAGGGTAACTTACCGGCAATTAATCCTAACACCAAAGTGGTTAAAGAAACACTCTTCATCAGAAGATGTTTATGGACATGACATATGTATGTAAAGAGTAACCTGGTTATTTTGAAACATAGTTAATATTAAAGAAATGTGACAAATAACGAAAAAGAAAATAGGGGAGTGATGTTTTCCGAGGTTAATCCGTGAGCGGCATTTTGGTAAAGCACTAACAATATTCGCCGTCAATTCTTTCCGGCACTTCATCCATATATTTAAGTTCTTTGCATACCATAAAAGAGTTTAATGTGTGTTCTTTCATCTGATACCAAGTTTGTTGTGTAAATTCTACAAATTCAACAAATAATTAAGTTAATACGGGAGCCTTGTTTTTCTTGTGTAACTGTAAACGACAAAATCTTTTGCGACGGGACGTACGGAAAAAACGCCCATCTTTAACAGGCCATATCTCGGTCATCAATCAACCAATTTTAACAAAACTAACATCATATGAAAGGAAAAAGTGTCTTCTAAAAGAACATACCACATAATGTACAGTCATTGAACAAATAAAAAAGTTAGTAGGGGGCGCCGTGTTTTCCGAGCTTGAATCTGTTGTGAGTCGAAATGGCTGGAGTTATACTCATGTTTGAACAGCTATTTCTCAGCCATCTTTCGTCCGAATTTCAAATATTTAATATCATTTGAAAGGTAATTTTATGCATTTTCAAAATATATCAAAGTTAGAAAAATATTATTTAGAACAAAAAATATAATAGGGGGCGCCGTGTTTTTCAATCTCAATTTTTAAGCGACATTTTTGTAAAAAATATTGCCCATATTTGACATGCATTTTCTCGGTACTTGGTGAACATATTTTAGATTTTTAAATACCACCAAAAAGTTCAGAGTGTCTTCTTTCATTTGGTACCAAGTTTGTTGAGATATATCCACAAATAAAAAAGTTAACAGGGGGCGCCGTGTTTTTCTTCCGTAATCGCGCTATAACGGGGTAGGCGCCATGTTTTATACCTGTCCAGTACATAACCTCTACACATTATTGACAAAAGTGTTGATGTTTGTTCTATTTTATTTAAAATCCGTAAATCGAATTTAATGCATATTTGTAATAACATTCTAGAAATATGTTCCATTCATTCTTACCTTACATCAACCAGCCGATCAACTATTTTTTTTTTATCTGTCAAAGGATTTAATTCAGACAAAAACCTATACTTATTTGCCTTTTTTCACATTGAATGTCATGTTTTGACTGAACTGCGGTGCGCTATTCGGGTCTCATTTAATCCAATTTAATCTAATTTTCTTTTATAACGAGGCTTGGCAACAACCAACAAACAATTATTCTGTTAATGTTTTCGTATGTAAATCTTTAAGTTTGGCACATGAAACTTATAAATTTAAAAAAAAACGGATCGATAGCGATCGTTTCTTTAGTTTAAACATATTTTATTTGTACTAGTACAAAAAGGATTGTGACGAAAGCAAAATGCTTATATTGCCACTTTCCAACAACATCATTTACAAACATTAAACATATATTAAACTAATAACTACTTACAAAAATGTGGAGAGAGAGAGAGAGAGAGAGAGAGAGAGAGAGAGAGAGAGAGAGAGAGAGAGAGAGAGAGAGAGAGAGAGAGAGAGAGAGAGAGAGAGATGTGGGTTGTTTACACGTTGGGGGAATATATGTCTTTTATATGGAAAGCTAATTAATTATCGAATCGTTTACTATCTTTAATAAATGTTTGTACACTAATTTGTCCATATTGGCGTCCATATTCTTCTTTCGAGATTACTACCCGGAAGTTGAGGTATTCCGAATGTGGCCCGATTTTACAAAGGGAGACAAACCACGTTTCTGAAAAGGCCTATTGTTTCAGAGGTGTTTTCATTGGATAAACCCAGATTGACACTATCAGAAACATTCTGATCATCTCGGACACTGTCGTTGGAGGAACAAGCCGGACTAAGCCAAAAGTTTCCGAATGATACCGGAAGTTGGAGCGAAACAACAAAAACAGAGATCATGGCGGCTTCTAAACGTATGATTCTCTTTTAACATAAACTCAATTTGACCCATGCATGTACGCATTGATGTTACATGTATTTGATTGCAGTGATATAAAACTACATTCTATCAGTTTATCGAAGTTTGTATAAATACTAAATCTATTTCGTAGAATCAAGATGAGTAAAAAAGGGCACAGCTGATAGTGATACATTACATTTCTGTAGCTTTCTCAGAAATTTAGGGTCCAATGCTCAGATACTAAGCGCATTTCTAACAACACCCTAAATCTTACAACGAAACAGTGTTACGATTATTACTGGGACCCGCTGCTTGAACGACTAAACAAGATGGCGGCATCCATTGATTTGTCAAAGCTTTTTACTCAGACGTAACACTGTGCGGGCATATATTTTTTTTTACTGTCAAACCTTCTCTACCGTATAGAGCTCACTGTGCTCGCTTACTAATTGTATCATTCTATTCTATCAATGACTTGGTTTATGATTAAGTTATGTTCTTTTGTCCATTGTTTTTATGCTCCATTATTACATGCAAAGACGTATTTAGCCATATATGATGGTCCAACAAGAATTCGGGGTACTAAGGGAAAAAACCCATACTTGACGAATATCTGCCAAAAATATATCAACAAAAAATGAATAACATTTGCAACAACTCTTCAACTACCTTTTTGTACCGTTTTTACTTTTATATTCACATATATTTATATTTCCATGTGAGTAAGATCAGCGATGTTTCGTATCTAGGTCAGTGGTATCAATAAAAAAAAGTTACCAACAAGAATTCGCGGCTCTACAAACTACACCCTTCTAAAAATAGAACAGCAGCAGTGACTTCCCTTGTTTTTATGAATATTCATTAGACATTCCAGATCGATCAACTAGGAAATAATAGCGATAGAAAATTTTGAAAAATAGGTGAAATATGACATGAAGCTTAAAATCGGCAATTGTAAAAAAGAATGTGTCGTCTGTTAGTGTTTAGAAACAAAGTTGATGATGTGCATGCTCAGCGCTAAGGGTGTGATAGTAAGATAGGAATTACCCCGAAAACTTCTTTGCCACGAAAACCTGTTAGTTGACCATACAATCAGACACCGCAAATATTATGAAAATAGGCAAAGCCTAAACCGGGTTTAAAGAGATCTTTTTACTTCCATTAATGTACAATTCTCATTTTTGAGCATTATAGCAAATATGTTCCCTGGGTAATCCAACAGTACTAGACTAGGAAATAGTGTCTTGCCAAAGGACACATTTTTAGCCACTAGTATCTGGAATCAAATAAGGGTTGTATAATCTCAAGTCCTAGACACTGACACTTTCACCACCTCGGAGTTAAGAGTAGCTTACCACCTTGAACAATACCAGATTTCTATTCGACTTAGACAGCGACCGTCAATTCAATTTCCATATCATATGGGATTAGTCTCCATAGCTCAGTTGGTAGCGAGGCGGATATTGAATACGAGGGTTCTGAGCTTGTTACCTTGGCTCGGACAATATTCTTTTGGACATTATTTATTCGTCTCTCACCACTAATCAATTATGTTTATATGGGGAAGCAGTGAGTGGCTTGAAAAGAATATCGTTAAGTACTAGTGAGAAAATAATAGGAACATAAATAGGTACACATATACAACTGAAACATTTCGTTTAAAACCTTGTTATCCGTGTTTGGTTGTGAACTTAGGTCCACCCATTTATAATGCATCGTAAAATAACAGAAACACTGACAATGCAATTTCAAAACCAACAAACTATAAAATGTGAATCTCTAGGTTATCTCTGCATGCAAATATAGAATTATTCATCAATAAATCTTATGTTGTCGGCACTTGTTTGAATCATTCTGATGACCTTTTACAACACATGGTATAATGAGGAATTAAAATTGTCATTTGTATTAACCTCAGTCTACTATCATTTACATTAATCAGACCAGATGTAACAAAATATTCATATACATTTAAACTAAATAATAGTGCAGAAAGCCAGTTTTTGCATTATGAAGGAAATCCAACATAATTTGAGTTCTTTCCTATATTCTTCTGCGTAAAAAGATTTCTTGCTTGACCATAAAAAAATATTTCATTTAATACAGCTTTGCTGTAACCAAACGTCCTTCTGTAATAAGTTGAGATAAACAAAAGATGCTTCTACATGATTTAAAGATTTATTCAAGGTAATTATATAAAATTTTTATTTTTCTAATAAAATATGCATATCTAAACACGAACAAATGGCCATACAACTAAAGATGATATTGGCTACAATGTAATGTCAATGAGCAATTCTTCCTTTTAACAAACTGTTTTATATATTTTTTCCATACATGAATTATTAACATTCTCAGAGTGTTATATCCAGATTATTTGAATAAAAACTCAGGTTATCCATGAATTAAGAAAATTAGGAATAGAATAGGATACCAATTTGAGCATATATCACTGACTATTTATATTCACTAATAATATTCAAGTCAGCAGGCAATGTTTTAACATGTATCCTAATAACTTCATTTTAACTTACTTTAACGCTTTCCCCCATTTGCCAATTTGTGAGTGGTCCAAATTAAAAGCAACAGCAGATGACAAAAAATAGCATGATTTTTTTTTATTAAATTGGGTAGAAACAATAGTGAGAAAAAAGGATGAAATGCTCATTAGAAGAAATTTATCCTTTTGTCAACGTGGTTTCTAATAGACTTGAGCAACATATGCATTAAAGTGAGGTATTATGGGTTAACGCATCTTATACAGAAGATAAGAAGCCAATATGATGAAAGGAGATTGTTCAAAACTAACTGTTTTTCCTTTAAAGTACAATAGTTTCTTCCCAATATCACATGGAAATGATTATCTTTCATGCTTCACTTCTACCATCTCCTATTGCTTTCAAATTATTGGTGAATTACTTCGGAATTGATTATTTAAAATTGAAAACATTTGCTTCAAAAAGTGGTTTGACTCAAAGCAACAAAAAAATAATAATTATGCCGTTGAAAAAAAAAACAATACATTGTGACAAAAGGATTACTTGTTTAGTTAACAATTTTGCCATAATGTTTTATTTATTCTAATTTCTTTTGCTGCTTTGAAATATGTTGATATGAAGTGATGGGTTAACCATGGAGACTAAAGCAGAAATAATTGCATTTAACAATAATCCATAAAAGTTCATGTTCATGAATACTGTTCATACCTATCAACCTTGGAATCGAAATCAGTCAAGCATGCCAAACCTGATAAATAATAGTTTTAATGAGTTTTAACAGTTTGGAATCAAGCTATAAACAAAATTATAGCTGTCAAACTGCTAAAAATGAATTGTTATTGATAAATTAGTTCAAGGCATTAAATACCTGTCATAATCAGCTCAAAATAATGGTTTGATGTAACCATGAAGAAAGAAAAGACAAATATAGAGTACCGTATGAAGTGGGAGGCGTAACTTTCAGTTTCGTATAAATGACCTATATTTCACTTAATTCTTCTCTTTGGTGCATATTTTTTAATTCTTTTACCTTATCTCAACCTGTATATGAAGAAAAACTGCACAAAAGAAATTAGGTCCGTTCCATTTGGGATAGTTTGCAGACAGTGTTTCAAGGTTAATTTGAGTTTGCAATGATTGGTCTGTAAACTATGTTTTGATATCGAGGCTAATCTTTTTTAAATTTATTATTTTCGAACTGCCATAAAATGTTTTATAATAACATCAGAAATATGGTGTTGAAAAGGTGTGCACTTTCTGACCAGGGACGAAAAACATGCAGTGTTCGAGAATTGGTTCCGTTTGAGAATTGGTACCCTGAGGCTATCCATAATCTATGCCTTGCATATGGTTAGAACTTGTAGATGATTATTGCGATCAGTTTGTTCTCTCATCTTGTCTCTCTTGGAAAAAATGACAAAAAATTTGTTAAGTTTATTCCACCTGTATTTCCTTTTAATAATGCATGTACCCTCATTAGATCTTAAACTTAACTGAGATAACATTTACTCTCTTGTTTTTTAAAGTGAGGGTACATTTAATCTCATCATTTTTTTTATATCTGGAGCACTGCAATATTGAAGATTAACTCGTTTTGATCATTTGCAACATTGTGTTTACTATTTTGCACACATAACAAGAGGTGTAAATAAATGACCAAATGCCATATGTAAATGGCTCGCTCTGATTTAAGCTCAAATCACGGCTTACAGCAGCAAACCAATTCCCAACAAACTTTTCATGAATCATGCAAAAATATTGTATTTCCTTATATATCATTTGAAGAATTTTTGTTGTTGTTTAAGACCTTTTTTAAGCAAAAGCTTTGTATTTGTAGGTCACAAAAGACTTGATCCATTGCAGAAGGCAAAGCTTTGGATAGAAGAAGAGGATGACCCACCAGGCTTTAAAATTGATCACTTCGGAATAAAGGGTAAAACTTGTAAATAAGCTTTTAAATTTACTTATAAGGATGGACCAAAGATTCCAATATAATTTTTGTGTAACAGACTAACAGTCCGAATTAGTTTTGCGACAGGAATGCGAGGGTCATGCTTCCCAGGAAAACTTGGACACAAAGGGTTCATTTTGGATACATTTTGTAACCTAAAACTCATTTTACACTAATGAGAGAAGTGACTTGAAAGTTCAAAATTATTTGGAACAACCTAATAATGACACGTTAAGTTTTTACGCGATACCCCTCCTAACAACTTCATTATCTTACCGTTTTTTTTAGCTCACCTGAGCACGAAGTGCTCATGCTGCCATAGAGAGCTATTTGGATCGCCATCGTACTGTAAAAAAAAAAACGTAATCGATTAATTTACAAATGACTTCTTTTGATTCATATTTACTGCAAGCATATTACAGTGTCGCAAGAATATCTACGATTGAGAGTATTGTTTCAATACAATAGCATTATCCTTAACAAGTTAAACTGAAAATTAAGAAAATGGAATCACGATAACTATGTGACATTGAGCACTTATTTGATCTATTGACCTATAGGCCTACTCCTTCTTGAAGTTTTACGAAATGACAAATGTGCGGATTCTTCATGGTTATGTTCATTAGGCTTCCGCAGCATTGACGCAAACTAAAGTCAAAATAAAACAACGAGCTGAGATAAAGACTGCTGTGACTAAATCAATCAATTCCTGCATTACGTAAGCATTTCTCATAAAGTTCCCACCATGGTTTTGTTTTTACAGCAGGCTCTGTTTCAATTATCAGGAAATGTTTCGATGGCATATACAATGACTGCGAGAGAAGATTTTGGAATTTTGCATTTGACGTTTACAACTTTCATCATATAATGAGGAATTGTGACTTGTTAAAATCGAAAGTACAAAACAACAATCAATAACTTTTCAGACAAAGGAAGAACAACAACAGATACAATGAATAAACAAGAAAAGCATAAAACGGAATGACACCCAAGTAAATTGGTGGATGGCCTGTAATGTTACCTGTTTGCTACTATGAGAATCTTTCCTCAATACAATTAAGCAGATATTTAAGATTACGGAAAGCAGACGACACAAAAATCTAATTTTAGAAGTTACCCAGCATTCTAAGGGTAAAGTTATGTTTACTTTATACTTCACAGAAAACTCCACTGTCCCCGGAATATTGTACACGTAAACCTGTTCACTTCATTCATCCTGAAAGCCCTACTCTCCTTCTCCAAGGACATATTCTGGATGCAGAGTGTCGGCTTCCCATTTGATGTGGAACAGACGGACACGAAACTCATTTTCATATCGGATAGAACGGTAAGAGACTGCAACCTTGACCATTGACCTTGGTTTGACCTTTATCTGACCTCTATTGGCTATCAGCAGGATAGTTCTCTCCTTCTCCAAGGACATATTCTGCGTGCAGGGCGTCGGCTTCCCCTTTGATGTGGAACAGACCTTGTATCCTGACCTTGGTTTGACCTTTATCTGGCCTCTTTTGGCTCAATCAGAACTACTCGGGTATCTCCGTGAGCTACTCTGGGTATATTCCCCATCAAATTAATTTCTGTTGACCTATGAAAAAAAATTGTCATATGGACCTATGACGCTAAGTGTTTCACCTTAGATAGAAATACGAAAGGCTTTTAGATAAGTGCTGGTTGATTTTAACCTTTGGTTGAAGAATTTAAATGCTAATGGATTGCCGTTTAATCCAAATATAATAAGGAGATGCATTGCTATGTAAGCTGACACCATGACTTCATAAGCGTATAAATCTATTTGTTTCTCTATTGGATATTATGTTTTACTGAGCAATCAATTAAGTTTTTAATAATAATGGTATAGAATTTGAGGAAGTAATCAAAAAAAAAATACATACTACATAGCTTATAAGATATTCTACAGTCTTAATTAACCATTCGAATGCTGGGTAATTTTCTAGAAATAGATTTTTGTGTCGTCTGCTTTTCAAAACCTTAAATATCTTCTTAATTTTGATGAGGAAAGATACTCAGAGTAGCAAACAGGTTAGATCACAGGCTAGCCGCAAATTTACTTGGCAGCTGACCTGGATCTAACCTCTTTGCATAAGCATGAAGTCAGTTCCAGCGCTATAAGGGTTAGGAATGTTTTAGTGTATTCAGTTATGAACTGTTCTTCATAAGACAATAATGAACAAGAGTTTGAACATAGATGTACATGTTGTTTGAGATGCCCTTCCCCGTGAAAAGCCAAGAGAGGGTGGACCCCCTCAAGATAGACCTCAGGGTAATTTTTCTTATCTGACCCTTTAACAAATGCAAATTTTTCAACCATCCCAGATTGAGAGTTTGCAGACAACATTTCAAAGTGTGATGAAATAGGGATATAATTTTCTGAAAGGGCAGAAAACATTGTGGGGAAAGGAAAAATTGCTCATATGCTATATATATTTTGATTCATCATGAGCATATGCTTATTTTCAATCTATGTTGAATTCCTTATACAACTTCTGCCAAATTTGATAAAGAATCATTTGTAAAAGAACATATAATCACGGTGTTTAAGGCAAGTAATAGCTAAATATACATACTGAATGGCATGTGTCTTGTATTAAGATGTAGTTGGACTAGATAATCTTATGTGCTGTTAGAGAGATGTGGCTTAAGACAAGATCGACAGTAGAATCTACATGCTAATACCTTTTCTATGATCTTCCCAAATGTGAATGATTTCTGCTTCTAAATTTAAAAAAGTTCATGATTGGGAAAAGCAGTAGTTAAGTTTAACACCTTTCGTGACACTTTTATGAAGGACTTACTGTTGTCTTGCATTGGACCTTCAAGTAAAAAAATGTTTGAAACGTGGACATACTTTTTGACAACTTGAACCAACATTGTCTCTAGTGTCCCTAGTGCAGTTGCTGTTTGACTTCTTTTAGGCATGCCATTACTCTCTCATTAAGATTTCTGTCTGTACGGTATAAATACGGTTACCATGGAAACTGTCAATTTCCAGAAAAACTAATTCTTCAACATATACTATTTTTGCATTTTGTATTTCTAGATTGAATTTTACTTAACATACTGAAAAATAAGAAAATTCTATTAAAGGAATTTTGAAATACCTTCATTTCTTTGTAATATACATACCAATTTTCATTGTTTTTTTTATTGAATACAAAAATTTGAAAAACTGATTCGAATTTCAAAAATTATTCCGATTGTAATAATTTAAAACATCATTGAACAATAAAGTATTCAATGTATGAATTCATATTTTTTGTGCTTATAAACCTTCCAGAATTATTTTTATAACCTTTGAAGATGGTATGGTCATTTTGACATTTTTGCCCCAAACGGTTACCATGGAAACTCTCATTTTACAAAAAAACTAACTCGTTGACCTGCACGTTTCTTTCATTTTTGCATTTGCAATACAATTCCAAATAACATATGGAAAATCCAGAAAATTCTATGAAAGGATTATTTTGTTATAAAACTGTAGAACATGTCCTTAAACAAGAGGATACGTACTATATCTGAATCTCTTGAATAAAGTAGACCTTACTTGTCAATTCATGTCACTGTCTAGATCCTGAAAGTGCTAATTCGGAAGATATCATAGCTATTAGAGAAACGAATGGAAAACAGTTACGTTACAGATATCCCATGTGGTTTGTGTGCATTCCCCTCTATTCTCATCAACGGGAATATTTTTATTTTTTACATAGACACAACAAGTATGGTCTACTTTAACCTAGAAAGCTAGTCAATGTAGACATCAACTAAAATGCGCCTGGTACTGTGATAGTTATTGTGTTTCAGATTTATTTTATCACATAGTTTGGCTGCATGGAAGAAGTTTTATAGACATGATTGCAATTATTTAATAAAAATAGAACCCTTATGAAAATACTATGATGAAAGGGGAAATGTTTGTCAAATACCACTATATTTCTGCCAAAGAACATGAGTTATGAGACTATCAGGAAAAGTTACCATAGACCATTACTTTTTTATAGCCAATATCATGTCGAATGAAAAACTAATCGGTGCATGGCATGTATGACATAAAAAGCTTCTTGCTAGTATTCATGGTACTTTCAAGCTTGGTGAGAATACCAAACTAGAAACTTAAGATGATGGAGTATTTCGTCATGATGATGTAGACATAAATGTAGTCATCGATGTCCTTGATATTTCTAGATCCAACCAGGGCGTCGTCAAGGTGATTAGTGGTAATATGGATATATTTGTCCTTCTAGTTTATTGTAGTGTTCACAATCACTAGCACTTAATTAGGGTCCAGACGTTTAAAAAGTGCATGGAGATTTAAATGCAATACTATTGAACGTTCTATTGTCTTGTACTGAGCCCCTGGCATAACGTCTGTAAACGTGAAACATCATATCAAAATGGAAAGGGAACAGTAATCACATTGAACACAGTTTCGTGACACTATTCTCTAATATGTTAAGTTGTAAAAGGTCAATGCACATAAGAAGTACCAACTGGCTTGTGAAAACAGCAAAGTCGTATACCAGGGCGTTGTATAAACTCAGAAGAGACGACAATGCGGACAGTGTGCCTCAGGCTCTTTGCGATCAATAAAAAAAAACAAGCTAAGCTCTGCCTCTGCTCTTTGAAGTTAATCTATGAAAGCACAGAGTCAAGTATTAAAAAACATATTGATGGGAGATAAAGAAGATCAGCACTGAAGATTACTCAGTGGGGATGGGCAGCCCCATCCATGATGTTTGACACAATCTGCTGTTAATGCAATACTCAGAGGAGTTAAAAATATAACAGAGAGTCATGTCGCAAGGTTGTCATACACAGCGTCTTCTATGCACTTCATATACAACCTGTTCCGATGGGAAGGATTGCTACAACATCCTATAAGAACAAGCTACCAGACATATTGAGAAAGATGAAACATTACCCTTTCAGAGAGCACTTATAGATTGGTAAGCAGGAAAACAACGATGCTGGTGATAATGAAGCAAAGGGAAAGACTATTGATTGTTGGAGAATTTTGGATACAAGGGTTAGGGCAAGCATTGCATTTTATATTCTGATGAACGTTTCTTGTAACATAATTGTGAGGTATTCTGTGAATAAAAGGCTCTTTTGGAGAATATAAAATGTAATCAATTTTTCAGCCTTTATTATGCTTTTGTCATCATATTCACATTCAACACTGCAAAAGAATTTAAAAAAAAATCAGGTAGTATTCATGATAGACACGTATTGTTGAATCTGGTCAGAGGCTGAACATTGCACACTCCATGGTGTTTAATGAGGATCTATAACATGTATCTCACAATACGAAACCATTACCCCCCCCCCTCTCTAAAGAAAATGTATATCCTTTGCATAAAAGCTATTTTTCACTTTATAATGTTTAAACTTGTACACTGTTATAAAAGGTAGCGGTGTATTGTTTCTATTCATTTTTAACTTCTGTCAGGTTAGATCCAGCTTAGATCTTGTATAGATTCAAATAG